>JAADVD010000365.1:0-28976 GCA_023334535.1 Pythium vanterpoolii
TGGGATGTACATCACGACGCTCTTTGACGACGGCCACGAGATCCTCAACAAACACGCTGGGCACTTGCTGCGCACGAAACTGTCGGGCACGAACGAAGGCGGCGTGGCCACGGGCTTTTCGGTCGTCAGCAGCCCGCTCCTTGTGTAGAAAAGGTAGCGACGGACACACTTCTTCAGCTAAGTAGTCTTTCTAAGAAGGCCATAGTAGAACTAAGTATATAAGCTTCATATACGCGATGTTGAGAACGAAGAAGATGCGTGTCCATTTACTCGTATCCCTATGGGACACCACTGTTCCCTCGCTTCATCTACTATAGCTAGCTTTCCCACCCATCCTCCTGTCCGACTTACGGTGGCTTTATTTGCCTTTCTTGGCGGCCTTCTTTGCCGCCTTTTTGCCTTGGCGCGGTGGCGGTCGCTCGCCCGTGAGCGCCGACGTGATCGTGTCGTTCCACGCATTCCACTGGCCGCCGACGGCGCTCGGGTCTTGCCACGGACGACGCAAATCGCCCCACGCCCGCTCGCCACGCAAGTACACACGAACCAACGCCGTCTGGTACACGTTGAAAGGCTGCGAAATGGTCTGGATCACCAACGGTGGGAAAAAGCCCCACTTGTAGTGGATAAACACCGACACGATCGAGCCCAAGCCGAACTATACAATAGAGAGAGGTTAGTAAAACCAACTACCCACAGAAGTAGAGGGGAGTTGAAACGTACGCGCTGCACGTCCTTCCAGCAGATACGCATGTCGTGCTCCGAGATCGTAACCTTCTCTTCGGCTTCACCTTCTTGGCCAAAGCCAATGTCTTCCTTCACGGTCACCACGCCGGCATCCGTGTTGTTCTATCCAGTACCATAGAATGGTTAGTGACCAGTCATATTTGGCGATACGGTTGCCATAGATGGATCGTACCCTGGCCTTGAAGTACAGGTACGCCATCACAGCGTAGCAGCCAAACTGCGAGATCGCGTAGAGCACGCGCACAATAAGCACGTGCACTATTGACACAATAGAAACGCGGATAGATCAGCCACCAGAGATCGCTTGCGATTGGGACCTCGACGGATCACAAGAACGTACAGTCGTTCTCCTTGTCGAGGTAGGCGTTGCTGGCCATGACCAGCGCAAAGCTTAGCCCCATCATCTTAAAGTTGGGCGCCATGGTGGCAGACGATCGCGATGCAACAGGTGAGCCGCAGGATCAAACGCGTTGATGTTTGACATCAACGAGGGGGGTTCCGGTATGTGGACCTCTTGGTCAAATACCGGTAATCGTACTGGTAAAACCATAGCGATTTGGTGAATTTTGGAAAACAAGAGTAGAAATTTCATCAAATCCACCACTTCCGTCTTTTCGAGGCGAGGAATTTTCCGTTTTTCACGCTAGACAGGAGCACTTCATCTCCTCGTACATCCTCAAAAGTTCGTCTCGGGTTCCGTCGGACCAGACACTTGCTGGACCACGAAAATGTCCAGGAAACTCTGCAGGATCGAATGCACCATCGTCGACTTGAAAAACTACAGCACCCATCATGAAATCTCAGTGAGATCCACAGTCACAACATCTCCCCATTCATTTCCTACGCACCTTGACTTTGCCCATCGTGTCGACTTCGACTTCCTCCATCTGGACGCCCACGAGCGTCATGGCGGCAACGTCCTTTTTCAGGTTCCCAAAATACAAATGCTCGAGCCGCTCAATGACCTCGGGTACGGTGCCCAGCGCGCTGCCGACACCGCCGTCCATGAGGGCATGGACGCGGCGCACACTTGCCCACGGCATGGTCATGGTGAACGCCTTGACTACATCGCTCTCTGCTATCGCACGGTACTTGAGGAGGAGTGGCGCGCGTGTGGGCCACTTGATTGACCGTGCGTCGTGGGCTTTGTGGCCGTTCTTTGTCATGTCTTCGTCACTGGCAGCGCTGATTTTGCGGAGCCGCTCGGCCATGCGCAAACGTGCTTTTTCCTGTTTCTCTTCGCGCTCGAGGGCTTCAATGACCCAGTTGCGCGTCACACGTCGCAGATTTTCTGCGGTCACCCGCACAACGTGGATGCCGACGATGCACTGGAACCGGCGCTGCACCCAGGAGCTCACCCACGCCATAAGCTCTTCGTTTCCACGCAACAGAAACACATACCTAGGGTCTGCTCGCGTTGCCGACCCACTGCCATCGCTGCCCGTCTCGTAGCCGACAGCGTGTCGGTTCCGTCGGCTTCCAGGGCCACCGCTCACCGAAGCATCCTCGGCCGACTTGGGAAAGTACACTACAAAGCTCCCAGCTCGCTGTCGAATATCGTCGAGCTCGCTTGACTCTTGCTTTTCCAATTCGGGCGTTTGGTTGGACCGGGGCGGCTGCTCCATCTCGCGTTTCTCAATCAAAAACTCGGCGTGGAGATCGCGCGCTTCGATGACTTGGAACACAACGCACTCGGACGTGAACCGGATCATGACGCTGTAGCCAAACTCCTGTTCGTACGTCATTACAGCATGGCCGCGTAAATACTTTACGAGTTCATGGGCGTAGTCCCCGAGCTCTTGTCGCTGGAACTGGTAGAGATGCGAGATCACGTGGACCGACCATCGCTTGCCCAGCAGGACGTCGTCCATATTGACCGGCTCTTCGTCGGCCGACGAGGTCGCCGACGGCAATGCAGTTTGGCGCACGGGTAGATTGGGTATTTCAATAGGAATGGGGGCAGGGGCGGGACCCCGACGCATGGGAAGCGGCGGCGGCAACGTGTCGTAATCTTCGTCTTCTTCGAGTAGCGGAGGCTGCGACTGCTGCCGACGATAGTCTTCGTAATTTTGCTGCCGAGGTGGCGGTGGCAATGGCGAAGAGTACCCATTGTGTCGCAGCACCTGTTGCGGCGGTGGCTCCACGAGTGGCTGCCGCTGGTCATACTGTGGCGGGGCGTGGTACGGTCCACTACCGTTGGTGCGCTCGGTCGTTGGAGTGTAGTGCTTGCGCTGGAGCTGCTGCGGCGACGGCGACGGCGCGTGTCGCTGGTCATAATACGGTGGGACCTGCTCCCGATATCCACTCTGCTGCAGCGGATTTCTGTCGGCCGGCGGCTGACGCAGGTCACGCGGATCCCGTGGGTCGTACTGCTGGTCGTATTTCTGTTGGGGTGGATACGGCATTTGATGTTGGTGCCGTTGCGGTCCGTCGTGTGGAAGGTGCACGTAGTAGTCGTTCTGCGGTACATGCGGCGGTGGCACAGGGACCGAATGTTCGCGGCCGCGCGTCGCACTGCGCGGCTCTCTTCCATACGAAGGTGGCGGCGACTGCTGCTGCTGCTGCTGCTGGAACGCCGCCACTTGGCGTGCACGGCGTTCGTCGATGGAGACAGTGCTCGCTGCAGACCGCGTCTCCCATCCGCGCACGCTCATAGTTGGTCACTATGAGAGAGAGGTCGGACGAAGCGACAAGCTGCAGTTTGATTCCACAGATGTGAATTCTTTGCAGTCGGTGTGTGAACGTGTGCAACACGACCGACAAACTGCATGCGCCAGCGACCATCACTCTCTCGCGGCCACGTAAGCTACACCATGGAAGGTATTTTTCTTCCAAACCGAAAGCGTAACCCACAGAGAATAAGTAACCAAACTTAGGGCTAATTCAGGGAACGTGAACCCTCTTTTGGGTTACGTGCGTAGTACCCCACTGGGCTACTACTCTTTGACAGCTTCGCCCTCCCCAATCAGCGGACGGTTTTGACAACTGATGCGTCGATGACCATGCCTTCAGTCCCCAGATTCGCAACGAGAACTTGGACGATGGCGTACACCAGCAATGCGACCCTGCCTCCGGACCGCCGCCTGCCAACACTGGCGCGGATATTTTAGTGCACGGAGGGAGAATCTTGAGCAGCAGAGAGGTGAGTCGTGAAGGGTGGAGAGGACAGGAGAGGAGGAACTTGCGCAGAGTTGTCGAGTGGCGGTCTGGAGGCAGCGCGCATTGCTGGTGTGCGCCATCGTCCAAGTTCTCGTTGGAATCTGGGAACTCGTAATCTCCGCCCGCCTACTCAATACTATCCACTCCATTGCTCAAGACCACCGCTCAAATTCCAAATCCGACACTTCTGGGCTCACCCTCGTAATTCCAGATCCGACACTTATGAGGGTGAGCACAGCAACGCTTTTGCCGTGGGCCTGCAAGCATCTTGCGGGGGGAAACAAGGCGCGCCGAGGTCACCGCACTTGTGCGGGTCACCCTGGACCACGCGCCGGGTCCCTCCACCCCTGCCAAGACTAACCCTGCAAGGCGAGGCGTCTTTCTTGGCGATGCTGACGAGCACCCACATGCACACACCGTGACTGATCGTGGTTTTCATCTTTCACCCTCGCGACCTTAATGTATTACGTATTGGTCTCCAGGCGCTACGTGTGATCGACAATCTGCTAACACTGTAGCCACTCTAGTCATGCCATTTCATGGATTCATGACCATCACTCTGCGTTTGCAATGTAATCTATTCCCACAGCTCTGTTTTCTTGCTTCTGTGCCAAAATATGCCAAAAACCTCCCATATACGATACAACATATCACATAAAGCAGGGTTGAATGCTGGTCAACGCTCTTGCATGGCAAAGGATCGCAAAATCAGAGATAGAAGAGGTCCATTACCAGAAAATCAATCTTCCTGTCGCCATCGTCATGACCTCCTCCTCGACACCATCACCGCCGCGCCGCAAGGTTGTGCTCTTTGTGCTCATCGATGGTCTATCGGATGTGACCTTGCGGCAGCTGGACAACCGCACAACGCTTCAGGCGGCGCGGACGCCGGCTATGGACGCCATCGCCCGTACGTCGAAATTGAGCTGTAACTCTTCATTGTTTCCTTGCTCACATTGAGATGTTGCTTCCTTAGGTGGTGGGTTAAATGGTCTGATGGACCCTGTGGCGCCGGGCTTTGCCTGCGGCAGTGATACGGCCCACATGTCCATCTTTGGCTACGATCCCTTCATGTACGAATGACTCAAGTCGTGGTAAATGATAATCTAGGATTCGCTGACCTTCTTAATTGTTGTTTGCAGCTACTACCGTGGCCGGGGTTCGTTTGAAGCCATGGGCGCTGGGCTGCACATGAACAAGGGCGACGTCGCGTTTAAATGCAACTTTGCGACGCTCGAAAAGGTGCGTTTTCAAAAGCCTTTCAACGTATCTTTCGCTGACATCTCTCTCACAGAATGACAAAGGCGAATCAATTGTCGTGCGTCGCCGCGTCGATCGCGAATTCCCCTCGTGGGGCATTGATCTCTGTGCATTCCTCAATGGCGTCCGCGTGCCCGAGTTTCCCGAGATCCACGTGGCGACCAAGTATGCGACCGAACACCGCTGCGGCATTGTGTTTAAAGGCCCTGGGCTCTGCGACCGCATTTCTGGCACGGATCCACTCAAAGACAAGTACGTTTGAATTCGGGATGTGGATTGCTTCTCCCATATACTAAGATCTCTGGATGCATAGTCTCCCCCTCCGGACGGCCGAGCCACTGGACGACTCGTCCGAAGCCGTGTACTCGAGCCGCGTCCTCAACGCCGTGTCCGAAGCCATTCACAAGCAATTGCGATCGCATCCGATTAACCTCAAACGTGAAAAAGAGAAACAGCCGCCGGCCAATATCGTCCTGCTGCGTGGACCGGGCGAGCGCATCAACGTCGAGTCGTTTGAGGACGTCCACGGTCTCACGCCGTTTATGATTGCACCCACGTGTATCATTGCCGGGCTCGGCATGTCATTGGGCATTGAGCTGCTCAAAGCACCGGGTGGAACTGGCGATTACCATACCGACTTGCTGTCCAAAGCCGAGACAGCGCTCACGGCCGTGGGCGACGCGACCAAACAGTACGAATTTGGGTTCGTGCATGTCAAGGCCGTCGACGATGCTGGGCACGACAAGGACGTCGAAAAAAAGGTATGGAAGGGTCTTTGCCGCACTGCATATGGCTATGGCTATGACTCAACTGAGTATGGTGTCCACTTGTAGATTCACTTTATTGAAAAGGCAGACGAGATGATCGCGCGATTAATCACGGGTGCGAGTGACCACCTCGCGGATTTGGATGTGTCGATCGTTGTCACGGGTGACCACACGACCCCTGTGCTGTATGGCGACCACAGCTTTGAGCCGGTACCGTTCGCGATCGCCCGTGTCCACGCGGCCAACGACGTCCTCACGAACAAGAACAAGAACAGTGTATCTCCATCTCCATCTCCTTTGGTGGATGCGGTAGACTCGTTTTCCGAGATCAGCGCCGCGCGGGGCGTGCTGGGACGCTTTGGCGGCGACCAGGTCATGGAGATTGTCAAGAACTTTAGAACGTTCCAGTCGTAAACAGTTTTAGCGAGGTGCAAAATATGAGAAAATAACATCTTGAGCTGAACATGAATTTCAGGTTGCATTTCGAACGTAAACGGGCTCCTAAATCAGTAATATGGCGCAACCGACTGATCTACTAGGTGTTTAACCTAGCTAGGGTTTAGCGGGTATTACATCCCTAAACCCTTGCACAGATCTACTGTTTAGGTGTTTAACCTGGCTAGGGTTTAGTGGGTATTATATATCCATAAACCCTTGCATGGATTAGGGCGTAGTTTTAGGGTAGTGGAAGAAATACGAATGTGAACTTTTGTGGTAGTTTCTCAAACACAACCCACCATTCACTCACAAATCATTCTATACCCAACAGATTCCATTGAACGTGATCTTTCTCTAAGCTCCTCCTTTGCTTCTGTGGCATTAGTTCTCTACTTGTATCGACTGAGATCCAGTGTGCTACCCCCAACGCCACCGCCTGTAGTTGTCGACGGTGTCGCACCGACGCCTTGTGCTGTCGTTGTTCCTGCTGTCAGCGCTGCTCGCAGCGACGTCTCAAGCACGGTGCGTTGGGATGGCGCGATGGCCCCGACGACTTGCTTAAAGGCCGCTGGCCTTGTCTGTGCAAAACACAGCAACAAATCCGATAGTGTAGTGGTCACCGACGCCCGCACGTCGTGCGGCTGGGTCTCGACAGACGACAGCATGGTCGCAAGCTTGGGCAGCATGACGCGCACAAACGCCGCGCCGTGGGCGTCCCCCAATTGCGTCGACACCAAGCGGATCCACTGCTCAACTTCATAGAGACCATCCGCATGAATCGTCGCTTTGGTGTGGGCTTGGTACTGGGTGTATGAATCGAATAGCGTGATCGTGAGCGGGGTAAGCGACCCAAAGTACCGTTGGGCGTTGCTCACGTCACCACTGTCGACCAGCTTTTGCGCTACAGCACGGACGCCTCCCACTAGTGCACCAATCAGCGCGTCACGTCGGGTCTCCGCGTCATTGATCTCTTGGGTCAGTAATCGAGAGACGCAAGTCGCGACGACCCCGTGAAAGGCAGTAGCGACGTGCGAGAGCGACGGCGGCATTGGCACTGCAAAATTGGCGACGAGCTGAAAGACCACCGTGGCCGCATCAATTTGGTATTCAACCACGGGCTCTTCAGCGACCGCCGTCTGCAGGAGCTCGGCCAGGAGACCCAGGCTGTTGCTGATCGCCTCGACATAGTATTCGCCTTCTTCCGAGCTGCCGTATTCTCTGAGCAGCGTGATGGTCGACTCGATGACGCCACGATGCACAGCCGAAAACGTCACGACGTATTCCGGGTGGTGAACGAAAAACTCGACGCAGCGATCGACCAGCGGCAACACATCAAAAATAGAGGCGCGCACGGCGTTCTGGCCACGCAAAAACACGATTCCTGCCGCGGCAAAGCGTAGAATGTCAGGGATAAACAACGAATCGTCGCGGCCACCAATGGAGAGACGGTGTTTGGCTGGGTCGGCAATCTGCGCGAGAATTTGGAATGGACACAACGCTGCTTGTGCACCAAATGGCACGGCCTCGCGCGGTAACGAGATCGATTTGTCGCGTGGCACAAGACACGCAAACAATGATGTTAGACACTCGATGCGGATGGTAGCATACGAGTGCGTGCTCGCAAACATTAGCGCCGCAATGCTCGACTTGGCATAGTCTGCTAGCTGTGGCGAACTCTGCATCGCTTGCAGAAGGCGCGGAATCGCGCGCAGCACGGGGACGATCTCGCTCTCCTGGCGGTCACGGGCACCGGTTGCAACGTGAAAGACGCAGTATGACAATAACTTTTCGACCTTTCCTGTGCCTGCAATCGAGTTAACAGGGTTGCTTTCCAAAAGTGACACGACCGCGAGTGGGAACGCCGGCCAAAAGCGCTTGAAAATATCACGCAGCGCATCAACGGTTGGTGACGAGACTTGTGACGCGGGAGACGATAGCTGTGGCGGAGAGACGGGGATGGATAGCTTGAGCACTGTCGATTGGACCACTTTGTGCTCGTGGCTCACTGGTAGAACCGCCACGGGCCACGGACCCGAACCTTCCATGAGCACGCCATAGCACGCCGTCGCGTCCAACCAACATACAATGATGTGCTCCAGTACGGCGCCAGTAATGTTGGTTGTAAGTGCTTTCGCCAATGACGAAGTCGAGTCGGGTGCATCGATGCTGGAGATGACGAGGTTGGCAATGCACGACAAGTTGGCCAGCGAAATCGCGACGCGCGTGACTTCATCGCCAGCGAAATGCTGTCCGTGCCCATAGTCTTTGGTCACGACCATACGGAGGAGACGACCGAATGCGACCTTGTCCTGAACCAATCTACTGCGAACCGATTCGCCACACAATGAGAATGCCTCGACGGCCAGTGGTGCGTGGAAATCTTGATCGTCGTCGTGGCCTTCTGGCGATGGCTGCACCTGTTTGATAGCGTGGCGTACGGCGGACGAGATTTGGGCTTGGTATGGGTCCAGCACGTAAGCTGTCTCCCCTGCGACTTCTGGATCTTGTGCACTGCCAAACTTTGTCAGTACGACCTGGAGCAATCGCAACCCATCGCACTGGAAAATCTGGAGTTCGTTGCCTTCGGCGGATGACGTGGTCGCGTGGCACGCCAACGTGACGAATTCATCGACGTACATGCTCAAGAAATTCAGTCCACTCGACGCAGAACCGTCGCTCAACTGGTGACTGAGCGGAGGATCGATGAAATCACTCTTTGCACCGGCGACGCTCTCCAAGAAACGAATGCGCGCCTCCACGAGATCGAAATGAGGCTTGACGTCGACGTCACTACCACGGCTGACGAGTTCAAAGACGCGGACGACGCATTCCACCGCAAAGCGGCGCACTTGTCGAGATAGCAGCGGCACGAGAGAGAGCAAGGCACGCACGTTGCGTTTCGTGCGACGCCATGTATCCATCTGGGCTGTGACGGCGCCGGTCGCAATGTGGGTACCCGTCTTTCCGGACTGGCGGGAGTCAGCACTCCATCCAGACACATCTGGATCGTTTCCAGCAACCGACAATCCCGGTATCGATGGCATCTCAAAGCCCTTAGGGCTCATCATCAAATTCTCGTTCGTCGATGCGGCACTACTCGACTCGCCGATCGCGATGCCGCGACAAAAGAGGGCCCACACGCACGGCTGACAGCTCCCCCAATTTCCGCCGTCAATGTCAATCAATGCGAGAATCGTATTCTGGATCTCGCCGAGTCCATCGCGTGTCTTGCATGGAATATAGACCTTAAACGACAAGAGATCCCACATGCCGTGGAGACCAGGGACGTACCTCCAAGTGAGAGAATTCCACTCGACGTGGAGCGCGTGGAACAGCAGACACTGCAGATTGTACTTTCGAATGACACTCGGGTCACGTTCGGCGAGCGTACGGAGACACGACATGCCGACCTGCTGCAAGATATTCCGAGCGAGTCCGTTCACACACACGAGCACGTTCTTTCCCGGATATGAGCCGCCAAAGGCTCCGAACGGCGCGTCACCAAAGTCGCTGCTGGGAGACAACGCCGCCATAACGTCCACAGCCGACGGCGACGGCACGGCATCGTTCACGAGCGCAGGTCCGACAAACACGTCCGAGATGAGATTGAGGATGTACATGAGATCGCTGGCATCAAATCGAGCCGGTGCGAACACAACGACTTGCTCGATAAACTTGAGGTACTCGAGCTCCACACGTGTATCGTATCCGTCCTGACGCAAGAGTCCCCACAATGTGTAGAAATTGGTCAAGAGTTCGCCCGAGGTTGCCAGCTCCGGGCCTAGCGTTGCGACGACGCCATTGATGATGCGACCGATCGCGACTTGGGAACTAATATGCCATCGCAGCCACTTCTTGTTTGTCTTGTTCGAGTATTTGAAGCCGGCAACAAGGTGGGCTTCAATGAGCGAAGCGCTCGACTTGACGTACTGCTCATAGTCTCCACCACTGGCACTCACCGAATCTACAATGATGCTCCACGAATGCAGAATCCACGTGCGAAGCGGCTGGGCGATTTCACCAGCAAAGCGGAAGATCAACCCAGAGTCCACAGTGATGCCCGACCCGCATGCACGCTTGACGCAGGCGAGCGCAAATGACGCACCAGCCGCCAGCACAGACGAATTGATGGTGGTGTTGCTCGCACCGGCCATCGCGGTTCCTGTCGGTAGTTTCTCCGCAGCTGTCAAGCGCTTCTCTAGTTCTTGGACAACGCCCCGGGCACTGGGCTCCGGTAAAATAGATGCCAGTAGACCCAAACCTTCACCTGCGCCTCGACGGATCGTGCCATTCTCGGACGACACCATGTCGAGCAGCATGGACTGGACTTGGCTCGGCCATGACAGTGCAGACAAATGAGTGGTCGATGGGACATTCGTTGACGACTTGGCTTGTTTCACGACAGCAAACAAGAGCGCACACACATTGACCTCACAGTCGACGCGGCTGTCCGCAAGCACGCCAGCAAAATGCTGAAGGCACCGCAGCTGGAGATCTTCGGGGACGTGGTGGAAGAGACGACCAAACAAAAACACGCTCGCGTCGGCCAGTCGCACCGACGTAAAGCTGCTGCACATGGCTCGATCGTACAATTCGTTCTTTGTACCACCAACCGACTCGCAGAAGAGCCCCCAGAACGTATCGAGGTACTGAACTTCAACTTCAATGTCACTAAGCGCGTTTTCTTGCTGGAGCAACGCCAGAATAAGGTTGAGCTCCCGAGAGTACAGGACACTCGGGTCGTCTCCCGGCACCAAACGGCATGTGCTGACCATCTCCAACGGATCGTCAGCTCCAGACAGAGCATTGCGCAAGAACGTCGAGGTAGCTGGATGCGAGTTCGAGTGGGTGAGGTTTGTGAGGGACTGCAAAGTCGTAAACTCGGTGATCAAGTCGAGAAGGTGGATCGACGAGTCGCAGAACACGGGCGGCAATGCCGTAAAGCACTTCATGATGCAGGCAACGAGACGATGCTTGGCGATCTGACCGCGGCGCTTCTGTGGTTTGGCAAGCTGGCCTTGAATAGCAAGGAGAAACGTATGGAGCACATGCGCCATGAGCATCTGTAGACTCTCCGACTTGACAATGGCGTCGCGACACGACATGATAAAGCTGTGCATCGCGACCACGGCGGCCTCAATGCGGAGCAGTTCGAGCGATGCTTCGCGCGTGTGCAAGATGCTGGTGCGAAGCCACAGATCCGATAGCTTGCGGAGCCATGTGTGGACCCAGTGTTCATCATGCACCGTAACCAGGCTACCGACAAGCGTCCACCCGGCGCGCGTGCACGTCAACCAAATGCTGTCCGCACAGCCGTCGATGAATTGGCTTTCAATGAGGCGTTCGGCGAGGTTCATGATGCTGGAAAGAATGCTGTGGGACAATCCGCCGCGTCCACTGGGTGTTTGTTGGAGCACGAATGCACGAACCACGTGAGCGATCGCCGTCGAGTACCCTTGAACAGCGTATAAATCGGCCTTGCTCTTGGTAGAAGATTCTTCGTCGCCACTGTCCATAGAGTCAAAGCTATCCTTAAGCAGCAGTGTCGACGTTTCACGGAGGCTCAAAAGACATTCCAAGAGACAGTGCTTCAACTTGTACGGTAGCGCCGTCAATAACGACGCCATCGCAATTGCCGCTTGGAAGCGAAGACTCTGTTTCTCGTGGGCCAGTAGACAGTGAAGGACCTGCAAGGCATCGTTGGCATGAACCACCGACGCTTCTCCAAGCGACTGGATCAAGTGGCTCGTCTCGACCAGCACCGAGAGCACTTTGTGGTGATTAAACGATTCGTTTTCGACCCCTTGACGACCGATTTGCATGTACACACCCAACAGTGCACACTGCTGACGCTCCGAGAGCGCGAGGCTGACGCCGTGGCGAAGCGCAAAACACACGACATTGCGTGCCCGTGTTAGATCCGGCAGCGAGAGCTGATGGTCAAGAATCGAAAGCACGGCTTGGATAATGTCTTCCAGTTGGGTTTCGGTGATCAAATCGGCGGGTAGTCGTTCGAACATACTGCACAGTGCGACAGCATACGACGCGAGGATCCCACCATGGTGCTGCCCTTGACTGGGTGTGGCCGACAGGTATTTCGTCGCGACAAGGTCTTTGAGGTACAAGACCACACTGGCAATGCTGGAGAAATCGGCCGAGGCCGCGCCGCCCTTGCGCCGCGTCAGCGTCGACATACCGGGCATGTGCATACCCGTAAGCTTGAACCCCATCGACTTGGACTTGGACGCGCTGTGGCTGCCCTCGCCCTCGCCGGCACTGGGACTGACGCCTCCGTCATTGTCGTTAGTGGTGTGGACGTGGTACGATCCGATCGTCACAAACTTGGCCAGCACGACGCCAACGACCACCGCGAACGCGCGTCGCGCCTCGGGCGCTGCGTCATCCATACCCTTGTACGCGGTCTGCATGATCGCCTCGAGCGAGACGCCACTAGCGATACCACCACTGCCGGGTGGTCCGCTCGGGACACCAGGTCCGGTGGTATTGCCGTTTGTCGCTGCACCGTTTGCCGTGCCGTTGCCACTGGCTCCACTGCCGCCACCGCCACTCACGCTGCTGCTGATGATCGACGTTTGCGTAGCGAGCACATGGAGTAACCCTGCCGACGCGACCCGTACATCCGGCGTCTTGTCTTGGAACGTCTTGCCTACTATCTTGAGTGCATCGCCATGGCAGGCCTGGACACGCGAGCTCGTACTGCCGCTTTGCAGCATGCGTGCGACGCTGTCCACGAGGCACTGGCGCAAGTAATAGTCGGCGGTCTTGACGTTCTTGTTCGCAAACGCCGCGGCCTCGGCCACAAACTGGCTCGCGTCCTGGGTCGAGAGCCGCGCAATGACCATGACGAGCGCAGTCTTGACATAGAGCGACGTGTGCTTGCCCGTGAAATGGTCGTTCAGCACAGGCACGGCCGAGTAGTCGTACGCCTTAGCAAGCAGCTCGCACAGCAACAGCAGGACACACTCAGACGTCGCGACGCTGGACGAAATGAGCGGGATCGTCATGCCCGAACTCGCACCGCTAGCGGTGCCGTTCGCAGGGGTACCGCTGTACGCAAGTAGCGCCTGCAGCAGCACCTGGAAAAGCGAGCCAGTGGTGCTGCCGCGCGGAGTTGTGCCGGTGGTCGGCGCTTGGGTTGTGAGCGACACCCATCGCTCCTGCAGCGCTAATAACTCCTTCAGCAGCCGCTGTTGGAGGTCCTGCTGGTCGCCGGCGCTACCTACGGCGCGGCACTCGTCGATCCACGCCGTGAGCCGCTCTGTGCCCTCGACCTGCGGCGACGCCATGGTCGTTTCCCCTAATGCGGATTGCTTTTTCCCCTCGTGATCGTTGTCATGCCACCTGGCGGTTCGTGATTGATCAAACCCATGGGTTGTAACCCGCCGTCATACAAATAAATAAATGAGGGCGAATACGGGTTCTTTCGAGTACGAGTGAGACCCGACCCGTATAGTCTTTTGCGAGCGACTTGGTTCAGCTTCAAACAGAACCGACCAACAGAACGTGGCCAAAATGATGATACAGTCGACGCAGTCGTGGGAGGAGCTGCGGCGCCACGCGCGCACGGCGGAGCGCGAGCTCGAGGACAAGATCGCAGCGTATGCAGCGATCAATAAGGCGGCCAAACGCACGGCCGCTGAGTTTGACGCAGGTTGGTTGGTCGGCGGAGGAGAGGTAGGATGCCGACAAAGGGCTCACAACAGATGTGGGTGACAGAGAACCCGCCTGAGAATGCTTCGGAAGAAGGACAGCTCGCGATTGACATTGACAAGGCACTGACCGTGGTGCGTAGTGGTACATCACTGAATTATAGTGAGCGTCTTGCACTCATTCTAAGGTCATACACATTGGTGGTCGTGTAGCTCTCCGACGCAATCGACGAGATGAATGCAAGCGTGAACGCATCGTCTAGCAAGGCGCAAGAAGCTGTGCTCCAGCGATACCGCGAGATCTATTTTGACTTTAAGACAGAGTTCAAGCGCACAATGGTAGAGTCCAATTTGACTCGTGTTCAGTACGGGGAGCTCATGTTTGGTTTCTCTTATTTCTCAGTCGTCACTCCAGGAAAAACGAGATTCCCAAAAGCTCTTTGGCAAACGGTCAGTACGCACGCTTCTCTTGGGTAATGATTCCATTGGCTAATGGGTTTTCCACTCGTTTCGACCATAGGCAAAATGGCAACACCGAAGACAGTGAAGTCGACTCGTTACTGAACGAGCGTCGCGCTGTGGACTCGTCGCGCTCCATGACCAATAGCATTATCGAGTGAGTGCTGTTTACTTGGATCTCTTCAGCCTACTTCAGTATTTACGAATTCCTTCTCTCGTCCGAACACAGACAAGCATTGGAGACCAAATCGTCGCTGGAGAACCAGCGTGCTCGGTTCATGTCGTCGCGTGGCAAAGTGAACGTCGTCGGCAATTCGTTTGCAGGCATTAACTCGCTTATGGAACAGATCCGCCGCAAGAAGATGCGCAACAATACCATCATCGCGCTCGTCATCGCTGGCTGCGTCTGCTTCACGCTGTGGTGGACCATTCTCTCGAAATTCTGATCAGCGAATTCTCAAATTTTGAGAAAACGACATTCAATCCACTAATATATGCTATCTCTTTTGGAAACCTGTTTCGAACCGGCATTTCTGTACAGGTCAATAAAACCTCAATTGGGAATGGGGTTATTCAAGTCGGACTCATGGCAAGGTTTTTCTCGAATGGCCTTGTTGGCTGGTTCACCGAGTCGCTTTTTGTTCGGTCTTTCTGTCAACAATCCAAAAGCCACAGACAGACCTTGCAGCACGAACATTGAGGGAACGGAAACCATGGGTGATCGTACGGGTATTTCGCTGTTGGTGCGCAACTTGAGCCGCCGCATGAGGTACGATAGTGTAGCTCTCATCAAGACGTATCGATCCATGTTATTTAAGGTATATTTATCTCTAAATTGATGTAGACCGGACGATCTTCGCAAGGAGTTTGAGAAATTTGGCGAAGTGCGTGATGTGTACATCCCCAAGGACTTTTACACGCGGTGCGTACGCTGCTCTGGACAGTTTTGGATCAATTGGGAAAATTGTTCTTACCGTCTGATCTGGTGTTTTGTGCAGTGAGCCTAAGGGTTTTGCGTTTGTCGAGTTCAAGGACGAGCGCGAAGCTGACGACGCGCGCCACGGCATTGACGGTACGTCGCTCGACGGCCGTGAAGTGCGCGTCGTGTTTGCGCAGGAGAAGCGCAAGAGCTCGGACCAGATGCGAGTTCGGTATGTATTTTTCGAGCTGGTTGAAGATGGGGAGCTCTCGACTAATCCATTTTGATATCTGACTTGATTTTCCATAGCGAGCCAGAGGTCCGTGGACGCAGCAACAACAACAAGCGTCGACGCTCTTCCCGGTACGAGCTAGGGTTTCTCTCGATTTTAGTGAATAGTAAGGGATCCGGTTCTAACCTGTGAATGCCTTTATAGTTCCCGCTCGCGCTCGGGTTCACGTGGTCGTGACAGCAACCGCCGTCGTGGCGGTGGGGCTCGCTCGCGGTCGCGGTCGCGTTCGCGTGACCGCCGTCCTGCACGCCGTCCGTCGCGTTCTCGCTCGCCAGCCAAGTCGCGCTCGGGCTCGCGTGGTCGTTCCCCACCGCGGGGCCGTTCGCCGGCTGCACGTGGTTCGCCCGCGCGCTCGCGCTCGCGTTCACCGCGTGGTTCGCCGGGTCGTTCGCCGCGTGGGTCGCCGCGTCGCTCGCCAGCTCGTTCGGCCTCGCGCTCGCGCTCGGCTGGTCGCAAAGCTGACCGTGGTCGTTCGTTCTCGCCGCGCCGTGACAACCGGCGTTCGCCTTCGGGCTCGCCGCGTCGCCGTAGCGACGACGATGCTCGCGACTAAAGCGATACCAAGGTTGGCGTCGTGGGTTTCCGCAGTTTCCTCGTCCCGACTCTACAGCCCTGTTCCCGTATGATTCAGCATCAGGCGGCGATGGAGACGAGGTGTCGTGAATGGAAGCACGGAATGCAGATTCGAACGTACGATACAAGAGTCTTAACGAGGCTTTCCCCCAATGGTGTGTTTTTTCCGGCCATCGGAAACAACATGCACAAGTGAGGTGAGGTGGTGAGGATGAGGATGTCGCACGCCCAGCAAGTTATGATACAAAAAAGAGAAGCGCTATGCCTGATCAAAGAAGAATACATACATGCGTTGCCGTGCGGACGGTGCCTGCTAAAGACCATCAAGAGAGAAAGCACCAAGGCGGCAGAGGCCAGTGGTCCCAGTACTGCCCAGCTTTTAACCTGCAAGCGTGACGGACAGGAACAAGGGTCTTTGAAGTCGACGGGTGTAGAAGCTGATGTGCAAGCATGTAGAAGCGCATGGACAGGTTCCAAGTATGGTGGTTTTGGAAGGCCACGACAACAGCACCGGAACTGTCCCACTACAGGACTGGAGCTGTCCAACTGCAGGACCGGAGCTGTTCAACAATATGGAAGAGGACGTCTAGCCGAGATGGCAGGACGGTCGCTGACTGGTTATGAGTGGAGACGACTTGGCGTCCAGCTTCGAATGTCGTGGAGTCCATGACATTCGAAGGCGAATAGGTTACTAGTATCAAGCAGTCTATCGGCCATCCACATCTCACACACTCGAGCGGCATTGATCCGTTCGACCTTTGGTGTCTACATGAACAGCCACCAAGACAGATTGGCTACGTTTTGTTCTGGAGTACTTTCTAACCGAAATGGTTCCTAACAAACCCATACTTGTATCTCGTGTTCATCGATTTGGAACAAAACGCAACTACTTTGACCAAGGATGGAGAATCCGCCCGCTGCGCGTAAGCGACCGCGCGTGGACGGCGCAGCGCAGCGAGGAGACAGACGCGACCAGCAGGAACAAGAGACGCGATGGCGACGCCGCGAGCTGGGCATTGAGGTGGATGCTGCGGATGGCTCAGTACCACCGCCATTGCTTGAGAGCTTCCAGCAGCTCAACTTGCCTGTCCACGTTCTCAAGTGCGTTCAGCTTACACTGGCTCAAGCGATCCGTATACGTGGTCTAATGATTCATCTGTCGTAAATATTAGAGTGCTTGAGGCGCGAGGCGTCACAGTACCAACACCCATCCAAATGCAAGCCATTCCAAGTATCCTCACTGGACGAGACGTCGTTGGTTTGGCCGCCACCGGCAGCGGCAAGACCTTGAGCTACTTACTGCCATGGATTACTCGCATTTCACCGACGCTCGTAGTACGGGCCGAAACCGAGAGCGCCAGCGTTGTGCCGTCTGCTTTGATCGTCGTCCCCACGCGAGAACTCATGAACCAAGTCTATCACGAACTGCGAAGCTTTTGCGGCGAACAGATCGCTCAACCGGCCGACTCCTTCGTCGCTGTTGGGACCCTCTTCACAGTCGCTGCTGTGTGTGGCGGCGTCTCACTATCGATGCAGATCCATCAGTTACGAAGTGCTAGGACTGGTGTGCATATCCTCGTGGCCACGCCCGGTCGACTCCTTCATCTCATTGAACAGCATATCGTCTCGCTGGACCTCGTCACGTACGTTGTGCTGGACGAGGTCGACCGTATGCTCGACGCCGAGATGGAGCCGCAGCTGCGCTCGATTCTACAGTCGTCCAACGAAATCGGCCGTCAGACGCTCCTATGGTCGGCTACGATGCCCCACTTTCTAGATCGCCTCGCGCGCTCAGCCGTGCTCAACCCGATCACAATCCGCGTCGACATGGGCACCCAGCAGACGGGACGCACGTCGCTGCATGTGACGCAGAACGTGGTCTTTCTGCGGTTTGCCGAGAAGAAGCACAAGCTCATCCAGGTGCTGCGGAAAATTCCCACGCCGCCTGTGCTTGTGTTTTGCAATTCCCACGAGACCGTGGACTTTGTCACGCGCGTCTTACGCCTCGAGCAGTTCCATGCAGCAGGACTCTACGGCGAGAAATCCCAAGCGTATCGGTTCCAGATCATGGCGGCGTTTCGCCAAGGGTATGTCGATATATTGGTTGCGACCGACCTCGCGTCGCGTGGGCTGGACTTTACCGACGTCGATCATGTGATCCAGTTTGATTTGCCGCACACGATCGAAGCGTATGTCCATCGCTGTGGACGCACGGGACGACGCGCTGACAAACCAGGCAACGTGACGGCGTTTCTAACGGAAGACTGCGTGATTGCATCCGACCTCCAGCGGCTACTCAAAGAGACCAAGCAAGTACTGCCTCGTGAATTAGAAACGCTTTCGCGTTTTCAGACTCAGTAAAGCGAGTAGAAACGCGTTGAATTTCCAAGCGATTAAATCACTCCTCACATCTCTGGATAGAATGGTTGGTGAAAAGCTCTACGCTTAACTAGGGTCTAACCGTACATGCGCGCGGCCGTGCGTGACACAATCCCCAAAATCTCTTCGATCTCGTCCTCAGCGAATCGCTTCTGCAGGCTCGGAATCAACGCGACCGACTCTTCCACTTCCTCGGGATTTAAATTAGACAAACACGCAATCTCAAATTCCTCCAGACGCACTTCCGAGCCGTCGTCGCGCGGAAACGTCAGCGACATGAGTGCTCTGCAAAAGCAGACAAAGGAAGAAATCCGTCAGTGTGGCCGCGTTTTCAACCATATCAACAATGCGACGCCACGTACTCGCGCAGTTCCGTGACCGAGGCCTGGTTTGCCACGGGATCCTTGGTGCCACTAAAGCGCTGCACGTACGAGTACGTTTTCTGGAAGACACTATTGACCACAGAATCGCTCGTTAGATCATTGACACTTCGTCCCTTAGAGGGAGGGTCAGTGGCGTACCCCGTGAGCTGCTTCTCCTGGTTCTCGTAGTCAACTTTTTGCTTCTCGAGAATGACGGCAACTTCGGCGTTGGAGAGACACGTTTCGTGGCGGAAATCGTCGCCCAGGTTCAGCTCTGCGGCGTCCTCCGTGTCCATGACATGCTGCGGGTTCGACGCCATGCTGCCGCTGTTGTGGGTGTGCGGGAGCTGGTTGTCGCGACCACTACAGGGATATCTCTAATACAGGGACATTTCCCTCTTTTGTGTGATATGCAATATCAAGGGTGTTTGGCGTGCTGCGGATAACCCGAATAGAAGACGCTGCTCGAGCTGTTGCGGATGGCCAGATCGCAAGGCACGGATGATTCCACAGGGGTCGACCGCAAAGACGCTGCTGCGCCACGGCGCCGAGCACCGCCTGCAGGCGGTGCAGCGCCGCACTTTCGCTGCGCCCGGAGGCTCTGGTGGTATCGCTGGTACGTCCCGTTGGTCTGGTCGCTTGGAGCCACCTACACCGCACACAATGTTTTGCCGAATCTGACGCCATTGACCCGACATCCAGGCAACCGTGTGACCGGCGTCTCGCGCTTTTACAAAAAGGTCGCCGTCGCCGATGTTGCGACCAAAGACCAGAGCGCTAGCGACGAGAAGCTGTACGCAGTGACGCTCGACGGCAAGACCATCAAAACGCCGATGCGCACGCCCTTGCAGCTGCCCAACAAATCGCTGGTTGCTGCGATTGCCCAGGAATGGGACGCTCAGGAAGAGCGTATCAAGCCGGCGCTTATGCCGATCATGACGCTCGCATCGACCGCGCTGGATTTGGATAAAACGTCTAGTAAAGAAGAGCTTGTGGACGAGATGGTCCACTATCTTCACTCGGACACACTCTGCTACCAGGTCACGGCTGACCAGCAAGAGAAGCTCGCGGTGCTGCAGCAGAAAAAGTGGGATCCGATCCGCAAGTGGTTTGTCGAGCAATTTGAAGGTGAACTGGACGTGGCCCACGGCTCGATCGGTCGTCTAACGCACGATATGTCGGTCGTCGAAGGCATCCGCACCGAGTTGCTCAAGGTACTCTTCGATCTACTGGAAATGGTTACAATCGCGGGTGACTCATATTGTGTTGGTACCGATAGTGTTCGGAATTTGAGCTCGTGCCGCTGCGTGCGATCACGAAAGAGTGCAAGTCGCTGATCGCGGCGTGGGCACTCTTCAAGCGACACATCACGGCCAAGGAGGTGCGTCGTCTAGAGTTGGATAAACCCTCTTTTTCGGAAGAGATACTTACACTTTCCTTCCTCTCCATGAATTTGTTTCGATAGGCTATGGACCTTGCGCGTGTGGAGGAAGAGTTCCAGATCTCCCATTGGGGTCTCGTTGAAGGTGGCCACGATCTCGACCGCGTCAACTGCTCGGTGAACCTCGCGAGCGCGTCGTTTTTCCTGTGGCTCCAGCAGAACCAAGTTTGATTGCTGACTCTCGGGACATCGAGAAACCACTGACGCCTATTGTCAATACACCCAAATGCTAGACCGTTTTCAAGCAGAGAACTCACATCGTCATGTCCACATAACCTCATGCACCTCATCCAAGCGTAGGACCTCGAGAGTGCAATCGCCAGTGAGGTTGACATATATTATGTCCACTGTGTCCCTCACATGCGTAGCACGTAGGCGAGACCTGTGGTGAGCTCTTTCTCGGGCTTGGTCGCTTCGCTGGGCATGAAAAACTGGTTTCGGAAAAACACGTAAAACACCAACGCACAACCAACAAAGAATGTGCCACACGAGAGCAGCACAATAATGCCACGTTTGGCGGGCGACTCATCTGTACATCCACAAACACCCCTGAGATGGTTAGTCACGTCCATGAGAGTCAACAAGAACTGAAAACGTACGGGCGTCGGTGGTGGTATGATCATCTGCTGGAGGCTGGCCACAGCTCGTGCAATTCTCTCCCATACAGAGGCTGACGTGTTGCGTTGTGAGCTTTGCAGCGACCGTTGTCGAGTCAGCCGCATCCTTCACACAGGCAGCGACAGGGAAGCTGACAAAGAGGCGGTTCGTCACTGCAGCAGCATCCATCTGCGCGTTGGACGTCTGCTGTGTGAACGTCACATACTCCTTCATTACACGAGGCGCGTACTGGCCGTTGATCGCCGTCTTGCCTTCGACGTACTGCGCTAGGTCATCCGAGAGAGGCGACGTAAAACCCAGCAGCACCGTATCTCCCGAGGCACAAAACTCGTTGACGCGTGTAGCCAACGCGATGAGCACCAGCGAATTCATAGAGGCAGCCGGCACCACGATCACACACACATCCGGCAACGAGGAATTCAACGACCTAAGACGTGTCCCAACCGAGTCGGCCAATTGCTCGTCACGCTCGACGTGCCACTGGCTCGATGCAAAGCCCACGCGGTTGCTACCCACAAACGTATAGGTTTTCTCCAGGTCGCCATCGACTGTGTCGTTATTGAGTGCCGACGAAGACCCTGGCGACGTGATTAAAACGAGCTGTGGCTTTAGGCTCACAATCGTCGCGTGTTCGGCTTGTACGGTTGCGAGGACCGAGGCGGTGGTCTCACTTGTGAACGCATGCAGAAAATTGAAGTGAGTGCTCGTTGCATTCGAAGCGACTTCGACTACCGCATCTGCTAGGATCGACGAGATCAAGAGGGATAAAGCCAATAGCCAAGCGACAGTGGCCGACGTCTTGAAAAAGTGAAAAAAGTACTTCATTGCCGAGGTTCGATGATGGATGGCAAAAGTAGAAATGACTGTGTCTGTGGCACGAACACTTGGTTGTCGACCCGAGAAAACCGGGCGTTATACTACGTGAGAAGTTGTGGAAGAGGCCGTGGCGAGGCTGAGAATCGTCCTGCAAAGAGGCGATCGAGATGCGAGCACACAAAATGCAGCTCAACTGCTAGGGACCCACAATAAGGAGTTGAAGAAAGGCAAGGTACGTTGCGACCGTTAGGCAATAGACCATTCATTGTATATATCAACCACGGAAACGCAAGCCCATCCTCGACTACGCAGTCTCAACAAGCCACCAGAACGACTCCATCTCAGAGGCTAGAAGGCCACTAGAAATACCAGAGAAGTGTGTACGAACAAAGGCGATCATGCGATGGATCTGCTCGGGGAACCGCCACAGCTGAACACACTCCGTTCATATTTTCTATGGTTCGATCAGCTAATACAGAAGAGCTGAAAAAGTGAGGAACCTTGTTTCTGAGGAGGGCGGAAATGAAGCCATTGAGAGCGAGTCCGCCGGAACGCGATGGGCAAATTCGATGGAAAGCATTCAGACTAGGACTGGTCCAAGCAGTGAATAGATCCACTACCAGCCAATCAGATCGTTTAGTACTAACCGTGACCAAGGAATTAATTCATAAAGTCGGACCTGGGTTCAGTCCTTGGGATATGGGTACACAACCTCTTGAAAGAGATACATTCATTTTTACAACCTTAAATCGACTTGAAGAGGATATAAAAATGAACAATGTAGGTTTTTTTGAATTTCGAAGGCTAGATAAACATCAAAACTCCCGCGCGAAGAAGTCCCGCTAAAACAGGCGAGCGACGATGTCGGACGCGGTACGTGCTTGCTTTGCATGGCTCCTCGTTTCCTACACACCTCGAGGGGAAGAGAGGAGAGTAGGAACAAGAGGATTAAGAGCTCTTCTCGATATGCGCACGTGCTGACGCATTGTGGCTCTTGTGACGGACCGACAGACCGACGAATTGGCGCAGTTGATGCCGCGCACCAAGTCCGTCTCTGCTTCTGTGCCACAGCCCCTGGAAAGGCGTCTAATTAATGCTTCTGTAATAGGGCAGCGAATGAACGCGCGCAAGTGGATTTGGACAGTCTAAAGGAATACATCGCCGCTGCACAGGTCAGTCCCTCTGCTTGAAGTTTAGTTAAGTGGAGTGAAATTTCACGCGTCCTCTCCCATTCCTCAGCATGATCCATCGTTGTCAATCTCGCAACGCACGAGCGTCATGATCCGCACGGACGTGCGTAAAGACGCCGAGGGTTTTGAAGACATTGACGATTTCTGGGCCGACGACGATGTCGTCAACGACAAGGACGACACCGAAGGCGAAGAGTGTGCGTCTATTTGCATGGTGCTGTATCCACCACTCTCACTGTTCTAACTGCTATATTGAATAGCTCTTTTATCAGAGGGTGCAACGTCTTCGGCCAACGTATCGATGGTCTCAACACCGAGTGAAATGGAAGTCAATTTGTCAGGCCTCGATGTGGCCAGTAGCGACGAAAGCGAGCACGGCAAGGACGTGGCCATGGACAATATCAGCCATGCCGAGACCATGGAATTAGAGTCCCAGACGAGCCAACGCAGCAGTGATGAGCGCGAGTCGGTTGGGAGAAGCAAAGCCAAGTCATCCCGTCAGACGTTGACGTCGAAAAAGAGCGGAAAGACTAAGGAGGACACGACGCTCTCAACCGTGCGGCACAGTAGCGAACACACACAAAAGACGCAGACGCCGCCCAAGTCCAAGGCACGCTCGCGGTCCCCTCGCATGCCAGTCTATGAAGACAACGATGATGTGGACTTCTCTTTTGGCGACGGAAGCAGTCCACCGCCTAATAGTGCCCACAAGACCACGCCACGTGGATTGGCGACACCGGCCAAGAGCAAGCCCAGTCGACAGCTTGCGTCCCCTACATCCAGCAGCGGCAGCAAGTCGTCTCAGAAACAAAAGATGAAATCGCGACGCGAGACCCGCGACTCGTTTGGTGGTGGAGATGAAGAAGGCGGTGGATTTGAGAATGTCGACTCGCCGTTTTCAATCCACGACGCGGTGCTCACGCCGTTCTCAAACGCCAGTGAGAAAAACCTCTCGTCGATCAAGCTATTCTCCGAACACTCGTCGACCAATTCGCCCAAAATCCAGAAACAGCTTTTCCAGAAGAACAAGACAAAGAGTGCGGATGCATGGAATGGCGACAATATTACCAAGCGCGTCAAGAAGCCCAAGCCTGCAGAGACCACGAAAACAAAGGAGCCCAAGACCAAGGCGAGAAAGTACACGTACAAGTCGAACCCGGCGAGTGAACTGTCATTTGAAGGAGAGCAAACCGACCATGATGACGGCTCGTTTTTGGCTACGAGTGAAATCGCGAGTGACGAAAACGACAGTGATTACGACCACGACAAGAGCGTCAACCTCAGCAGAGTTCGCAATGGTCGCGAAGGCGATCTGTCGTTTGCTGATGAGATTTTAAAAGATGCCCGATTCGGCAATGGCGGCGAATTGCGTCGCTCAAACCGGAAGCGATACAAGCCGCTGGCGTGGTACAAGGGCGAGCACTATGTGTACGAGCGCCGTCAGTCTGGCGTAGGGCTCGTAATCCCCACAGTCGCAGCGATCGAGCGAGTTGGCACAACGACCCCGCTCAAGAAAAGCCGCCCGGTCGTCAAGAGATCCACTGGGGCTCGACGGAACGAAAAACCTTTTCCACGCGACCAGCTCCCGAAGAACCTAGTGATTGAAGACGGCGAGTGGGTCGACCTCTGGGACACGTCGGCCCACGACATGGTCAAGATGAATGTGTTGTGCCGCGCCGAAGAGATTGAGCACCGCGAGCTCCCGGCTGTCGAGGATCTCCCACCAGGCACAGCCGGCCAGAGCTTCAACCTGCGGAACCCCACACCGTTCTCGCGGTGGATCTCGGGCAGCGTCGGGCTCCCGCCGGGTGCCGCGAAAGAAGCTGAGAGCGTGGGGGATGCAGTCCAGGTCTTTTTCGTAGTGGGTGGCCAGCCGCAAGCACTCGAAGTCGCGTTTGGACCGGCGGAAGATGGGGTGTTTGACCTCAAGATTGCGTCGCGATTTCTGCTCAAACCGGGCGACGAATTTTACATCCCGGCGCAGAACGCCTACTATTTAAAAAACCACTCGACGACCGCGACCAGCGAGCTCCATTTTATGATCCTCAAGCCCGACACGCGCGCCCGCAGCCCGAGCATGACGCCCACAAGCAAAGACGCCGCCGAGACCACGACCCCCCTTAATCCACGCCAGCGCAAGCGGTCGCGATCGTAGGCTTTGGCATCGACTGATCTCTAGCCTTGTCCTCGACAATGTTGTGTGTGCATTTCCAATTTGAAGCTGTTTTCTTTATGTCAGTTTCGGTTAAGAGAGCTTAAGGTCGCATATTCGATCTACGCGACGAACCTTCTCAGGGGTGGATCACTCTAAAATACAGGGAAAAGAAAAAGCAATCTACTGACCTACCTACTGCACTACAGTACCTAGACCCTATGAAATAGTGACGGCAAGCTCCCCCTCTACTTGCCAGACGCTCGCAATTCCGCGAGCTGTGCGCGCGTGAGCCGCAGATCCAGATTGCTGGTCCAGCCGCACATTTGCTCAAACGAGTCGTGCGTGAGTTCGACTTGCTGGACGATTTCTTCGGTCGTAGGGTGTTCGACAAATTTGAGCGTCTTGGCAAATGTATAGGGGACCAGGTCCGCCGCAGCATGGCACGCATCGCGCTCGGCCATCGAGTCGCCGACCGATACAAAATTAAAATACGAGGCATCGACTGCGCTGTCCTCCTCGTCGGCATGCGAGTTTTCGGAGGCACTGCTGCTAAAGCACTTGCGCGCAATAAGCTGCATGACTTCGTGTTTCCACGAGCTCGAATCGCCGCCGACCCCAAAGGTCTGTTCGTACCACGTGCGCGCCGACACAATGTGCACGTCGGCCATTTCCAAGACCGCTTGAACACCAGGTAAATAGAGTGCACACGAGAGCTCGACCCAGCCGTACTCGGCGGCCGTGACTACAAACACAGGTCCATACGACACGGCTTTGCGCAGTAAGCGCGTGACGTTGTCGGCAATGAGCTGTAGCGTTCGCTGCTGATTCGGGCTAAGTGGAATCTGCTGACCGCGGAATTTTGGGAGCAAGTCTTCGGCGTGGAGCCACGAGCTCGGGCAGAGCGTATCGTCCCAGTCAAAGACCACGACCGTACGGTCGCGCAGTGGACTTGGTGCGGGTCGTTTCTTGGGGTGTGTGGGTATGTGTACGTGCGCGTGTGCGTGGACGCTGTGGTGGTGGTGGAGGTGAGTCCGATGATGATGATGATGATGATGATGCGGGTAGCCAGCGTCGCTGGGCATAGTGTCGACGGTCGTTGAGAACGCCATGATGCAGCAGTCGCGAATGATGCAGTAGTCGCGACGTGGGTGCTAATCGATCAATGGCTTTGGACCGCGGACGTAGGCTGCTGGATACTGGATGCTGGATGCTGGACCACAAGGACGGGCTGCTGGACGAAAAGCAGTTTGCACAGAAAAAAAATGATTCACTCGCGCACGTTCTTCTCAACGGTCGAGAGTAAGAGAGTGCGGACGTAGCAGTCGTCCGTTATCCACACGTTGCTGAGCTTCGGATTGCCAGCAGTGCACACACCCAAACCGAAAAAAGTCGATACCCACAGCCCTTATGCGTGTGAACGAGACAGATAGAGCCTTTAGCGTTTCGCCTGAGCCTGCTGTTTGAGAGATTTGGAGGGCTGGAGGGCTCGGGATTGACTGCGACGTCCGTAAGGGCGGTTATTAAGGGCAGCACAAGTAGCTTTCCGATGCAGCGGGAGAAATGGGAGTGAGTCGGATCCGAATGCTGCACGGTTTGGTTTTCTGAGCTCGAAGAGGTCTCTTGCCGATACTATAGACAAGCGACTCGCACGCCACAGTTCATTGTGTGGAAAAAAGTTATTACACAAAGCCCTATACCTTTTGTTTGTTATGCCCTATCCCTTCAAGAGACACACCCAGCGCATCGCAGCAAGCGACATCACCAACCCGAACCACTGGTTTTGTGTGCTTCACAACTGACCACACCTGTGATAAGCGGGGAGGGTACTGTTTTCTCTTCGCCCTGTCGACATCACCACTCCACAGACAACCCACTCACAATCCCATGACATGCTGCGCGTCTGGGACACTTCGTGCGAGTAACTCTCGTATTTTAGTACATAGGTACTGATATTGGTGAATAATTATGCGAATTGGGATCCGGATAAGCCAATCTTATTATTCGTACAAATGGGTGGTTTCACGATTTCGTGATCTTTTTTTCCAGTTGGCGAACACATTTCTTTCGCGGCCACGTCGGTGCCTGTATGATCGACTGAGCTCGGCGGCTCCATTATGTCGTGCTGAACAGCTTCCCCAGTTGTTCGGGTGCTGATGACGTTGCGATCAATATGCTGAGCAAATCTGTGTTGGATACGCTGGCTTAAACTGCACTGCGCCTTGACGATTGAGATGCAAGTACTGCTTTTAGATGAAGCCAATGCATGGGGTTACGTTACAGGCCAAATGCCAACTTCCAAGTTTGTCACATTGTGAGAGAGGCTGATACTGGATAATACAATACCGGTATCAGCTTCTCTCACAATTGAGCGACACACTTCCCGGCGATCCTTCGCGCAATCTAACGACACAGTGTTAAGTGAGTACATTGATCAGTACATTTCTGTGTATTGATCATGTACTCGCGATTGGGGTGGTAATATTCAGCGAAGCCCCAATCAATCAGCCGCTGCCGCTTTTCGTGGTCAATCATCACATTGTGTGGTTTCACGTCGCGGTGCATGACGCCGTTCGCGTGACTGTAATCCAATGCTTTGAGCAGTTCAAAAATGTAGTAGCGAATGTCATAGTCCGTGAGCGTCGGGTACAAGGTCTTAAAGTCCGTGTTGTTGATGTGCTCGAGCACCAGGCTAGGGGTCTTGGACTGCGGATCACGCACAACGTCCAGCAGCTGCACGATGTTGATGCCACCCGACAGGTTCTGCAAAATCTTGATTTCACTACAAGCAATCCAAAACTACCATTAGTATTGTTCAGCAGTCATTGGAAATAATGAAGACGCACCGCTTGATCTTCTTCTTCTTGACGGGCTTGAGGATCTTAATGACGCACTTGTTGTTGTTCACAACGTTGTAGCCTTCGAAGACCTCACTGTATTTGCCACGGCCGATCTTGCGCACGACCTCGTAGTTGTCTTGGTTGCTCTATGCCACGCAAACACGCATTATTAGCGTCCACCTACCCACTCTCTCCGGAGAAGCTACCTTCGTGCAACCTCACCAATAAACACAATTAGCATAGCTCAGAGGAGGCTAAAATCAATTTGAGCTAGCCTAAACTAAATCTGGTGATCCTCTAATAGCATTAGGTACACGGTACCACTCAATGCTACGGGTGACATGCATTCCTTGATCACAGCTTTCTTCACTCACTTGGTATTGCTGAATCAAGCTCTCGCTCATTGTCCAAAATTCCCCACTTGGGATCAACAGCTCATCCACGACGGAAATGACTTTCCTCTTGTCACCATTCAGTTGGTCGGCCAGCTGCAGCGGGACCGACTAAGTCAATTGGACAAAGGCAACACGCGTGACGAACCCATGGCATTCGATTGGCGCAAGGCAGACGAAATAACTTGCGCACCACGCCACCGCGGCAAGTCGCAGCCACGAAATGAGTTGCGCACGCCAACTTCGACATTGCGATCGACCCTGAACAATGTGAATGCTGGGCGACTGGACTGGTGATGCTGCGTGGACCACGCCGGTGTCTGGGACTCCAGAGTCAATAGTACAGCGATCGACTGGTAGAGAGTCTGCTGGTTCAACAAACGTTACTTTCCCGATGATGGAGTCCCCTTTCACTTCGTTCATTCTCCAAGTTGCTTCCAACCAAGATGAACAAGGCAGCCGAGATTGTCGAGCGCTCCTCAGTGCCGAGTGTGGGCAAGGCCCA
>JAADVD010000366.1:0-28902 GCA_023334535.1 Pythium vanterpoolii
AGCCAATAGCCGCTGCAGTCTGGAGCTACTAGCAGGACGGACACAGCACAGGCAGGCCAAATCCTTCGTCGCCTTGTGGCACGCCACACCAAAGATGCATATGTGCCGAACATACCGGGCATACGTGCACAGGGCCGGCGTTCTCGTGGTAGCCTGTGGTGAAGTGCTCCGACTTTCATGTCGAAGCTATCACGTTAAGTGTGAAGTGACCGGGCTGGACTGGAGAGTGACCCACATTGAGGTGCAAGTGATCGGGCTGGAAGAAAAACTAGAAGTGAATTAGGTGGATACGAGCGTCCTGACAACCGTGAAGATGACTCCGGTTCGACTCACGGTGGGAGCAGCAGAACACGATACAAGCAGAGCGTACCGGTTCTCGGAAGCAAACGAGATTGGTGTTCGCTATCAACGACATGTGCTGAAAATGCCCTCAGATTCAGATTGCTGATTCTCGTTGTATGAACTGGTAAAGGTTCGAAGCACTGACGGAGTCGTGGGGAGTGCACTCACTTCGTGTGTCTATGATTTCGAATCAATCGATGCTGCGACCGAATTTGTTGAAACCCAGCTGGACTACTGTGGCTACTCTTTCCGTCGTCGCTCAAACTGCAATGGTGCTGTATACCT
Organism: Pythium vanterpoolii; assembly: GCA_023334535.1. Taxonomy (NCBI): domain Eukaryota; phylum Oomycota; class Peronosporomycetes; order Pythiales; family Pythiaceae; genus Pythium; species Pythium vanterpoolii. The sequence goes on from JAADVD010000366.1 coordinate 628, forward strand.
CAACCCAGAACGAATGGCGCAAGACATGGGATATATGTTGTCACTACTTCTGGCCTAGTTCGAATGGGAGGCATCGGTCATCCAGTATCGTGACGCGATCGCAGACTTCCAGCCGAAATATATGGTCATCGCTGACAGCGTGCACTCGCCTCAAACCAAACCATCCAAGTCTGGATTGGTTGGGAACCTCCAAAAAAGACATTGACTCTGAAAGGGAAGTTGAGTGGCGTCACGCAGTGAAGAAGAAGCTTGATTTTGCAAGCGATGAAGGCTCTCTTTCATAACAACCATCATTCAAAACGAACACCGAAACATCACTGGTCGATAAGTTGATGAGGCTGGTAGCCAACGGTGCAATGAGTATGGACGAGTTGACAAAGTTGATTGCTGCATTGGGAAATAGTAGACCCAAGCCGTCGATTACAGCAACAGCCAGCTCAGCATATACACCAAGAAAACCTCTGGAAAAGATGATGAAGTTTCTTGATGGTTCATCCGGGTCAAGCGAGAATGACTCGAGTGAATCTGCTGATGTCCATATCGTCCATCACCGACGGAGGCCGAAGATGGCGAAGAAGACGAAACGCTCGAATACCGGCAGGAATGATATGGAAGAAGAACTGGGTTCCTCAATGTATTATGAATCGGACTCGGGTGCGGTGTCATCACGGCGAAAGTCAGGAAGTTACACAACCACAATTATACAACACGTCGGTGTGAAGTCTTTCCCTGGTACCAAAGACAACCCCAGAAGAGTCACGTGTGTGGTTGTCGAAATTCCTTCACATTGCTCGAATCTCCAACTGGAACAATGCGCAGCGTTTAATGTCATTCGTGGACGCAATGACTGGTGCTGCTCGATACTGGGAGAAGCAGCTGCCATCGAAGACTCGGAGAAGTGGCGCCGACTGGTCAAGGCCGTTTATGAGAAGTATTGTGTCTAAACAACACCGGCCAAGCTCACTACTACCGCCTGACTCAAAAGACGGAGGAAACTGCACTCGACTACTTCTACCGCTTCAATGCATCAACTAGTCGCGCCCGTATTGATTTCAGAGTGGATGAAGGGGAAGATGATGATGCTCGTGAACACAGGGACTTGAAGGATCGTATATAACAGTACTTGATACGCTCCACGACAAGGCAGTTCAGGCTCAATTCCGCTATGGCAGGTACAAGTCGATTGACAAGCTTGAAATAAATCTGATGATGCACGACTCCTCCCAGAGTAAACTCCCGGCCAAGAAATCAGCGACGAATAAGCCAGCTGACGAACCTACGGAAGCGCCCACAGTGTCAAAGATCAATATGGGCAATCCCAAACGCAACAACGTGACGACGACTGGGGAGACAGCAACTTCTCTAAGTAACCCACACCGGACGGACCTTCGTGCGAGCATTGCGGTAAAGGCGGTCTTACGATGGAGAGTTGCTTCCGGCTGCATCAGTGTGAATTGTGCGGCATGCTCGGGCACACGATCACGTATTGTCGTGCTTTTGTTGAGAAAATGGCCATGTTCCGACCGAAATTCAAGTCTGTCGAGATCTCTATAGATGAGCTCGTCCAGCAGTTAAACCACCAGCCCCGCAGCACTCTGCCAGTGCTGTACGTGACGAGGACGTCGCAGCGTGTGTGCATGTGAACAAGAAGATACGGCGCAGAAAAATGAGAAGACCCACAAGAAAAAAGCGCCCTACATGATCCATAAGAAAAACGCATCTACATGGTTTAAGGTCGACCTGACCAGGGTCAAGTCGAAAACGAAAGGATGACGGCGAAACAACAGAAACAACGGCCAAGCTGCATGAAGATGAGTGAAAATGAAGGCTCGAGCAAGTATGAAGAGTTTGGGGCATTGGTACATGTACTTGACACCATCGATGAAGAAGATGAAGATGAAGAACATATTGAAGAAAAAGAAGGAGAAGAAAATGCTGAAAAAGAGATCGAGATGGCGCTAAAGAAGGAAGTGATGTACATTCAACTTGCTGCTGACGAACGTCGGGGTTGGTGGAAAAATCACGATTTGTCGTCTAACGAGAAGACCCAAAGCATTGTTCACGGTGCCGTGGAAGGACTTGAGATCCCGCTGATACTTGACACGAGTGCAAACATCAGTCTGCTATACACCAACTTGGCACGTAAGTTGGGGTCGGCGTGAGGATGTTTGAAGACTCAAACGAATTCTACGGAGTCACCGAGAGCCCGATGCATGCGCATGGTAAAGCGACGATGAAGATTAAACTTGGCGACCTCGTCGTGTACGAGATGGAAAGGGGTGTGGGTTGCGGAGTTCAAAGCAGACTCGCTGGTTGTTCTTGGAACAGACTTTATGACGCGCGCTGGCCTCAAGATTGATCTCGGTAAAAAGGCTTGCGAGATTTCAGGTGAAGTGACATTATCGCTGCTGAGTTATGACGATCTGCGCAAAGAGGTATACATGACATCTCATGATTCGGTCCGACTCACTGCAAATGTTCCGTTGTGCTGGGGAAGCGACGTCGCAGTAGCGCATGTCAGTGATGTGCCGCCGGCTGTGTTCGTCGTTGATGGGTTATCTTCGGAGAAAATTGACCAGTCAAAGTTGGCTCAAGAAGTTTACATCCATGAAGGAGTTGAAATGTCCGTCGAAAGCATGAAGGAACAGCTTGCGATTATCCCAGAATTGGACGACAGCCCTACTGATGCCGTCGACATGAGTGAGACGGATATTGGAGACGAGAACACACGAACAGAGGATATTGAATTGGTGAGGAAGACACTTGAAGCGAAGAAAGATGGTTTCACACGAAGGACGAGCTGAAGAAAGCGGTTTTGGCGGCATGGGCTGCGATTCCTCCCAAGATGCTCACAGATCTGACCCTATCAATGCGCAAACCATATATCCGGGTATTAGTACGCCGGGGAGCATATATTGCGTGTTTGCAACGCGCGAATCGCATCCATAATGCTTTGATACAAATGTTTCGGTCAAGTGGAAGTTCTGTTCATATATTGTGTCGCACCTCGTGAAGTAATATTTCTCATCTGTTTTCAAAACTTGGCGGAGTTGGGCAACAAAAGTCGATGCAATCGACTGATCGTGCGATTCGCTATAATCCACGGTAATTTTAGCGAATGAAAACACACTTTGAAGATTTTTTTGAAAAGACCGATGTCCATACTACTGTCGCGGACTGTATCGCGAGTCCTTAAATATCCACAATAGAGTATTTGCGTTGTGACACTAATTCTGAATGGACACTAACGACGGTGAGCTTTGAAGTGTTTGATAAGCGCGCGTGATGTAGCGACCACAAACCTCACGGACGCGCCGCGTGACCAAGGGCGTTGGGGACGCAGTCGATGACGTTGCAGCGTCGCACTGCGCAAGTCGCTAGAGGCACTTGGGCGAAGCTATCGCACGATAACCACTGATGCCACGAGTCGCGTTTAGTTGCATGGCGACCACTGGCGTGCGGCGCCGCTGTCGCCTAGTCGCTCTCTCTCTATCATTCAAGCTGCTGCTCCACAGTGGTGAGCATGCAAATGAGTCTTCACCATCCCGCACTTATGGAGCAACGGAAACTACGGAAATTACTACTACGTAGTATTGTATTTCCTTACGACAGCATGATACAGATGACGCGTCGCCGCCGTTCGCCTAAGGTTAATCCGTTGACGCACGGAAGACCGCCATCTCGACCCTCCATACCCGGGCCAGAGGGCTTTGTTGGTGGAAATCCACGGAACCCGGAAAGGTGACACGGCCGCATGGCCGAGCAGTCACGCCAGGTGGCCAGAGGCCAATCAAAATGCAACCACAGCCCTGTCGCCCAATTGTGCAAAACCGAAACCTTCATAGTAGGATATTCCGCCATATCAGACAGTCTGCGAGAAGAAACTGTCTTGGATTGAGTATGGCCGAGATTAGCCATACATGCAATATCAGAGGTCCCTGATTTGTGTCCGGCGGATCTGCACAGCGTCGGGCCATGACCATCGTCACTGAACTGGCGTTGTGCTGGCTAGTGCAACCTCCGACAACACGACGCTCGTGTGCAACCTCCACCTGTTCTCCCCACCGCTCCCCTCCAAAGAACAAGGAGTCGCACGATGGAACCGAAACAGGAACCGAAAGCGAGTCCCCCACCTGTCCGCCCCGTCCAATCTCTGGACAGCTTTGCCCAGCGTGCGCGATGTCAGCGGTCGCCATTCGCGATTCTCCGGATTTCCACCGACAGATAGGATACCGATATAAAAAATCGCACGACGGACTCGGCATCACTCCCGCGTTCGCGTATTATACTCCGAAGCTCCCTCCTCCTCCAAGTACGACCCTAGAAGCATGTGGACGACTGTGAAGACCTCGTTGGCGTTAGTGGCCCTGAGCGCGACGCTCCACGCGGCGCACGCCAACAAAATCGAGATCACCAACATGTGCGCCGAAGAATTCGACCTCTCGCACCTCGGCGCCGGCAGCATTATCAGCGTGGAGAAGTTTGCGCCTGGCGCGACCAAGACCAAGGAAGTCCCCATGGGCTCCCACAGCCAGCTATTCAAGGCCGGCACTGGCGCTCAAGCGACGCGTACGTAGAGGTTACGCTGTACCCTCGATACTGAACAACACTAACTGACTGAGATGCACATATATTGTAGTGGCCGAGATCACGGTGGCGTCCGGCAAGGTTTGGCTCGACATTAGCATCATCCCCACGGGCAACGTTGGGGTACGTAACGGCCCAGGAAAGGGTATCCATAGTATGTGATTCCTAACGGTTGTTATCCTGTAGCCGGGCGACTGCAGCAACTTTGAAGAGTGCAAGCGCGTCACGGGCGGCCACAGCTACAACTACCCCATGCAAATCGTGCCGTCGCAGGGATCGAGCGGCGCCTTCCCGACCTGCAAAACAATCACTTGCATGTTCGACGGCTGCCCCGAAGCTTACCTCTTTCCGGCCGACAAAAAAACCATGGTGTGTCCCGGCAACACCGAGACCAAGGTGATTTTCTGCCCCGGCGGCCCCGGTGGCAAGACCCCCGCGCCCACGACGCCAGCGCCAACGACGCCGGCGCCGACCACACCCGCGCCCACGACGCCGGCGCCCACGACCCCGGAGCCCACGACCCCGGAGCCCACGACCTTGAAACCCACGACGCCGGCTGCAACGGAAAACAGCGTGCTGGACTCAGCTGGGTTCCTCGGCGGTAGTGGATCGGGTAATGGCACGACATCCACCGCTGTGGGCGAGAGCCGCACGCTGGACCTCGACGCGACACCGGCGTCGGTACCGACCGAGGCGCCGCTGACGGCGACCTCGGCCGAGACGCCCGCGGCCGAAGCGCCGCTCCTGGTCGGTGGCACCACGCCCGAACCAGCGGTCCAGGAAGTCACGACCAAGTCGTCCAATGAAAGCTCGGGTGGGACTGGTTTCTACCTCTTGCTGTGCGCCGGCGCGGCCGCCATGGTCGCGGGATCGGCGATCTTTGTGATCCGCAAGAAGAAGCAAGCGCTCGAGGCGATGGAAGTCAAGTCACCGCGCCCGGCGGGGACTTCGCGCGCGACCAACGCGTTCATGCTCACGACGCCGCAAGAGAGCACGGTGCTGTAGAGTTAGAGAGAAGTGTCGAAACCCGCGACAAGCACGAGGAAGAGACGCAGCGCCAAGAAGGGATTGGTGCTGTAGGGATGCGTGTTGTGAAAAAGAGGCACGCACCAATCTGTTCGTCAGGTGTATTTCCGTGCCATTTACATGTAGCGATCGAACGAATATCGTCTTCCTTTTTGCTGTGGTGGTGGCCATTTTCAACTGCGATGACGCGTAATCTTAGTACATTTGTCATTTTGGTTTAATATGTACTGATATAACGTTTACGACATCAGCTGCTCTCTTTATTGAATTGTGTGCAATTCATTTGTGGTTGATGAGGTGAATTGAAGCCAACCTCGGAACCAACCAAATCCATCAGTGGTGGACTGAAACGCCACAGGCACATCAAAAGCTCAAAAGGGTACAGGCGACGCCAACAAGCATAGACGCTTCGCGCTCTCTCTCCTCCTTCTCTTCCTCCATCCTACCACCACCACCATGCGTATCTACTCGTGCTACTTCTGCTCGAGTCCCGTGTACCCGGGCCACGGCATTACGTTCGTGCGTAACGACAGCAAGATTTTCCGCTTTTGCCGGTCCAAGTGCCACAAGAATTTCAACCGCAAGCGCAACCCACGCAAAGTCAAATGGACCAAAGCGTTCCGCAAAGCCGCCGGCAAAGAGATGGCGCTCGACACGACCTTTGACTTTGAGAAGCAGCGCCATCGCGCCGTCAAGTACGACCGCGAACTCATGGGCGCGACGATTCACGCGATCGAGCGCGTGCAGCAGATCAAGGAGAAGCGCGAGGCGCAGTTCTACAAGAACCGCATGAAGAGCAGCAAGGGCTTCCAGAAGGAGCGCGACCTCAAGGAGCTCGAGCAGAACATCGAGCTCATTGAGCCGGCGGCCGCGGCGCTCAAGGACAAGGTGCAGCTCAATGTCGCGGCGTCGTCGGAAAAGACGGCGGCCCACGAGAACGGCGCGTCGTCGATGGTGCTCGACCAGTAACTTATGCCGTCATCCATCTATCGACACCCCAATGCTACGTATCCATTGCATCTCCCCATGCGTTTTTACAATAGACTCTGTTGTTTTCCATGCCGGTAGCGTCGTGTGTTGAGGTCCGGCATCTCTTCGTGCATGCATGCCTTCGAAAGTACTGTGAGTACTGTCATAATGAATATCCGTAGGAAACGAATGCAACATCTATTCGTTTGAGGAGGTTCGTCGTTTGAACCAGCCATCCGTCCACGTTTGGCCCAAAAGACCACTCGGAACCCGCACTCACTTGTGGCTGACAGTCCAAAGGCGTCGCTCCCCCTCCGCTTCCTGTGTGCGCTCCGCCGCCGTCGCTGTCCTCCCCCCTCGCCTCCTCCCCCCTCGCTCTGCGCCCCCTCCGCTTCTCTGCTGTTTGTGCGCCATGAGTGACAAGCTCACACGTATCGCGATCGTCAGCGCGGACAAGTGCAAGCCCAAGAAATGCCGTCAGGAATGCAAAAAGTCGTGTCCGGTCGTGCGCATGGGTGCGTCTCTCCTCTCCTCTCCTCTCCTCTCTCTGCCTCCCTCGTCTATTCATCCTTCTAACCTCATCCTCCTCCTCTACAGGAAAGCTCTGTATTGAAGTCACGCCCAAGACCAAGGTTGCGTTCATCTCCGAGGAGGTAGGTCACCTTCCTTCCATTCGTATTCTGGGGGTCCATTCGAGGGGCTACTATTCAGTTCACTAATCGGTCTTATCTCAATAGCTCTGTATCGGATGTGGTATCTGCGTGAAGAAATGCCCGTTCGAAGCCATCGACATTATCAACCTTCCCAAGGACCTTGCGAGCAACACGACCCACCGCTACGGTGCCAACACCTTCAAGCTGCACCGTCTGCCCATGCCGCGCCCCGGTCAAGTGTTGGGGCTCGTAGGCACCAACGGCATTGGCAAATCCACGGCGCTGCGCATTTTGGCCGGCAAGCTCAAGCCGAACCTCGGTCGCTTTGACAATCCGCCTGAGTGGCAAGAGATCCTCACGTACTTTCGCGGCTCGGAGCTTCAGAACTACTTTACTCGCATTCTTGAAGACAACCTAAACGCCATCACCAAGCCCCAGTACGTCGACAACATCCCCAAAGCCATCAAAGGCAAAGTGCACGAGATCTTGGCCGCCAAGTGCGCTAAACAAGATCAGCTCCAGCACTTTATGACCGAGCTCGATCTCCTCCATGTCCAAGACCGCGACATCGAGAATCTGTCGGGCGGCGAGCTCCAGCGCTTTGCGATCGCGGTCGTCGCGGTCCAGAAAGCCGACATTTACATGTTTGACGAGCCGTCGTCGTACTTGGACGTGCGGCAACGCCTTAAGGCCGCGTTGGTGATCCGCTCGATGGTCGAGAGCGACAACAAGTCGTACGTGATCTGCGTCGAGCACGATCTGAGTGTGTTGGACTATCTGTCGGACTTTATCTGCGTGCTCTACGGCATGCCGAGTGCCTACGGCGTCGTGACCATGCCGTTCAGCGTGCGCGAAGGCATCAATATCTTTTTGTCCGGCTTTGTCCCGACCGAGAACTTGCGGTTCCGCCAAGAAGAGCTCACCTTTAAGGTCGCGCAGACCGCCGACGAGTACGCGTCGAACGACGGCGTCGCTGCTAATACGTTCAACTACCCAGCCATGACCAAGACGCTTTTCTCCAAGAAAAAGGAAATGACGTTCAAGCTCCACGTCGAGCCTGGTGATTTTACGAATTCCGAGATTATCTGTATGCTCGGGGAGAACGGCACGGGCAAGACCACGTTCATTCGGATGCTCGCGGGGCTTCTCAAGTCGGACGAAATGGAACAGGCCGAAGCCGAAGAAGACGAAGACAAACTCGATGCCTGTGCGCTGCGTTACGACACGTCGGTCGTGAGCTACAAGCCCCAGAAGATCGCACCGAAATTCCAAGGCACGGTGCGCGAACTGCTCCACCGCCGCATCCGCGAAGCCGTGATCCATCCGCAGTTTGCAACCGACGTGACCAAGCCCCTGAACCTCGACAATATCATTGACCAGCCCGTGCCGTTTTTGTCGGGGGGTGAGCTTCAGCGCGTCGCGATCATTTTGTGCTTGGGGAAACCCGCTGATATCTACCTCATTGACGAGCCGTCTGCGTACTTGGACTCGGAGCAGCGTATCTTGGCGGCCAAGGTCATCAAGCGCTTTATTTTGCACGCCAAAAAAACCGCTTTTATTGTCGAGCACGATTTCATCATGGCGACCTACTTGGCCGACCGTGTCGTGGTCTACGATGGCCAACCGGGCATCGAGTGCACGGCCCACACGCCGCAGAACTTGCTCTCGGGCATGAACACGTTCTTGAAGCAGCTCGAAATTACGTTCCGACGGGACCCGACGAACTTTCGTCCGCGCATCAACAAGTTCAAATCGGTCAAGGACGTCGAGCAGAAGAGCACGGGCAACTACTTTTTCATGGACGACTAAGCAGTGCACGTATGTCGTTGATAGCGTCTGGTGAGAGAGACCGTTGGCGAACGTGGCTCTATTGGCCCTGTGCAAGAGGGAGGGTGAGAGGTAGAAGGAGTGGAGAGCCACTTGATTTGCTGTTATTCTTGTGGCGAATACTAGTATTGATTAGAAAGGCGGTGGGTGCGTGTTTACGGCCGTCGGTCGAGTTCCTAGTACATGGAGGCAGTGATTATTCTCGTTTTGGCTAGGCAGAGAGTGATGACGCACCTCTCGGATGGTGGCAAACTGCTTGAGCACTTTTTGGAGCTGGTCGGCGTTCAGTTCCACCATGACCTACGCACACATGGGATCTTGTTATTTATTTCTGCAGGGTTGTGTAGACTCATTGACTCGTACCGGCCGCTCCACGTCGTCTACATCCGCCAATACCAGCTTGACTGCAACACTCGGCGTCTGCTGGGCACAGAGTGTGCTGCTCGCGAGCTGCACACGCACCGAGTAGTCGAACTCGCGCAGCTCCATGGTGATACTCTTCAAGTGCTTTTTTCGATGAATTCGCTGGTATCATCATGTGGACCACACCATATTCTTGTTATAATGTGGTTCACACATTATTTTCAGTTTTAAACATACCAAATCAGTTTTAAACACTCTAACTCTGTGGCGCTCTGCGCGTCGGTACCATCGGGACGACCGCAGAGTTGATCGATCACCTACCGACCTAAAATCATGTGGAAGCAGTCGCTCGAGGTCGTGGGCAAGAGCTTCCGCTCGCTCGGCCAGTCGCTCGACCGCGTCGGCGTCTCACTTGAAGGCAAACTCTCGTACACAGAGCACCGTACGTCCCCACTCTGACTATCTACATCCTCCTATCCACAGAGCTACAACCATTTATCTAACCATTCTCCTCCTTTCCTCTTCTAGTGAACCCGTCGACGCGTTTCGTCGCGAATGTCGGGCGCTCGCCGTCGGCGGCCCCTAACGTCTTCGTGGCGCCCAATGCGTCGGTCATTGGTGACGTCAAGATTGGCACAGGCAGTTCCGTGTGGTACGGCGCGACCGTGCGCGGCGACGTGAACTTCATTACCATTGGCGACCACACGAACATCCAGGATCACGCCGTGGTCCACGTGGCCAAGATCCACAAGGACATTCCGACTCGTATCGGAAGCAACGTCACGATTGGTCCGTCATCGATCATCCACGCCTGTACGATCGGCGACAACTGCATTATCGGTACTGGCGCCCAAGTCTTGGACGGCGCGATCGTCGAAAACCAGTCGATTGTCACGGCCGGCTCGATTGTGACCATGGGCAAAAAAGTGCCGTCTGGCCAGCTCTGGTCGGGCGTGCCGGCGCGCTACTTGCGCGACCTCACGGTCGACGAAATCGCGTTCATGAAGCAGTGCTCGCTCGAGTACGCTGAGTTGGCGATGGTCCATGCGACCGAGTGCGACAAGACGTTTGCCCAAGTTCACGCCGACAAAGAGCGGCTCAAGATCTTGCAAGATGTTGGCGAGACAGGGTTGCCGCAGACCGTGCAGGAAGAGAAAGACACGGGGATGTTCTTCAAGTACTAGAAAAATACGAGAGCGTCTCCCTTCAAGTCGCGGGGCTTGCGGCCGACGTGCGTGGTGGGGTATTGAAGAAAATATACGTGGATGGAAAAACTGATGTGATTTTGGGTCTCTATATCTGTGGGTGAGGCTTTAGTGGTGCTTTCTTGTCTCCTCTATGGTAAGTACCACAAGTCAGTAACGCTGGAATGATGTGAAGGAGAGAATAGTAATACAGGGTGTACCTGAGAGCCGCACAAGGCGAAAGAAGAACTCGCGCAGCAGTGGGGACTGCAGTCCGCTTTGCGTTGCTGTAAACGCTTGTCGGTCGGTCATGAGCTGTTTTGAAAGAGAAAATGAGTTGTCAGTCGATTCGTGGTCATTTGATATCCTTGAGACGAATACCATACCTGGTGTACGGCCGCGACAATGAGCGGGGACTGGAGCGCATTCACAAAGTACGGATCGCCTTGCGTCGCCGCCAGGAGCGTCGCATTTAATTCGACGCTTTGCAGTTGGGTCAGGAGGTCTTCCAGTTGTAATTCGTCTTGGACAGTCGTAGGCTTGGAATCGGGGTCGGCCACACCGTGGGTGTGGGTTTGCGCGTCCACAGCATCCACAAACGTAGAGAAGAGTTCCATAAACACATCGTCGTCCGCATAGAACAGCAGCATCTCGGGCTCGTCGCCAATTTCGTCCAGTCGGTCGTGGTAGTTGGTCCAAACCTGATCCGGCGTGTGGGCCACACGCATCCACACCGACTTCTGTGTGTTCGCCAACATCCGCACACGGTCCTCGAGACTCGTAGGCTCTTCATCATCCACAGTTTGTTGGTTTTGTTGGTGTTGGTTCTGATTCGCGGTCTGGAGCAACATCAGCATGCGTTGGTAAAACGTCCGGAACTCTGGATTTGCAAGCTGCCGCGGCAGCACGTCTTGGGGATGCAGACTCATCTCCCGTAACGCCACGATAATGCGACTGTCACTGGCTGCAATCTGCTGCTGGATCTCCGGATCCCTCAGCACAATCTCCAAGAGCTCTGGATCCAGTCCACCCCCTCGACCATGGGTCAGGAACGCTTCCAGCCCCGCAGCGATTGCAGCGATCGCGTCTTTCTCTTGCTTTTTCGCCGCGAGTTTCGCGCGCAGCTCGGTCTCTCGACCGCCCGTGTACTTGAGCAGCGTCCGCGCGACTTTGCGTGTGCTGTGGGGACCATAGAGCTCGAGCAGTTCGCGCGTGAGGTCGCGGCGGTCGGCCTGGATGGTCGTGTACCACCGGCGCAGGCGCACCATGCGCCAGGTCGCTTGGAGGTAAGTTACGGCCTCAAACTGCCGCGTGGCGAGGAGGAGCTCCAGGGTTTCGGCGATCTGCAGCGTCCGCACACGGACCGAGTCGTCCTCCACGAGGAGGAGATCATCTTGGGTCGTATCGGATAGATCGAGGACGCCAAGGAGCGTCTCGCTCAAGAAACGACAGAGGGAAGCGAGGGTCGTTGGGTGCTCCCCCTTCCTCGCAAGGCACTGAAACCGCGTCTGAAACAGTGTGGCGTCCATGGTCACTTCAAATAATGATGTATCATCTCTTGCAGACACCTCTAAAATGGACGCGAGGCGGTGGGCCTGCACTTGGCGCTGGAGGACGTCAACATCGACGTCAGCGACCGCCCCACTGGTCCACGCCGCCGACGAACGATTGGCGCGAAAGCAGTGGAGAAAGAGTGGATCGTCCAGTAAACCGAGCTGCTGCTGGATCTGCGTCCGGAACTGCGTTGTGAGACTGCCGGACGTGGGCGTTCCACGCGTGCCATTCGAACGAGTAATAGGGACGGCCGGCTTCATGGCACTCGCCATTTCTCGGAGGACAGTGTTTTGGGAGGACTCTAAAATCGCTATGAGTCGAGATGGTAGGAAATCTGCGTTTTTCTTGACGAAGTCGTGGGCGTCATAGGTCACGACGCCGCGCGCGTGCGGCACAAGAAACAGCAATGCGTGCTGTTTGAGCTGCGACGGCTGTGGCCGTAGCGTCGACGGGTTGCGCTGGTAGAGATAGCGCACAAACACATCGTTTTTCCTTTGGTCATTGACAACAGTCTCGCCCTCGCTTTGGTGGAGCACGGTCTGTTCTTCGAGGGTCGCAAAGATGCCCAGTGGCGACTCAAACAGCGTGAGCACGGGGTCGGCGATCGTCTCGTCTTGAAGAGGAGCTGATACTAGAGAGGAGACCAACTGACGTGCGGCGACCGCAAGTTTCTCGGTGAGGTAGTTGATACAGAGCTGCTCGAGCGAATTGCTAGCGTCTGGAAACGCTTCAAAGCCAAAGAGATCGACAATGCTGAGCGTTTGCGTGTGACTGAGAATTGCTGGCGCGCACTGCGTCGCGTGGTTGAGCTGGGCAACCACATAGTGAAACGCCATCTCGTACAGAAAACGCGCGAGTGTATCGCGGGTATGGCGCGCTTGGGTCCCACTTAGCTGCACGTCAAAGGTCTCCTTTGTCGACGCCATGTCCACACGGCGTTGCAACAGCAACGCTTGAAGGGTTTGAGCCTCCGGCAGCATGAGTAGCTCTTGAATGACGATTTCAATCGGCCGGGTCTCGGTGGTGGAGGTCTCACCTTTTAATACCAGCAGCTCCGTGGATGTGGAGGTCGATCCGTCAAAATCCAGATTCCCGAGCCACAGCACGGCACTCAATACCCGAAAGATCGCTTCTTGCGTCGGCACGTCCATCGCAATGGTCTCCATGGCCTGCACAATGTGCTGGAACCGCTCGGCGTCTTTCGTGCGGGTCCATGTGGTCGCTTTGTCTGACGTACTGAGGTAGCGGAACGACTCACTCGTGCAGCGATCCAACGCCAACGTTTTCGCCCACGCCAACTGTTGGTTGTTGTTAGCAGTATTTACGCCATGCACCAGGGCATAGAGCACGTGGAAATTTCGTTGGTGGCCACCACCAACGTTGGTAACGCGAGATTTTTCCAACAAACACGGCGCGATCGTGGCGCCACACACTTGATACTGCGACGGGTCGCGGCCGTAGGTTATCTGCAGCTCCAGACGCTTGGCGTACCGCGACGAGTTGGGATTCAATGGCGTTGCTGCGTGGGCAAACGCTTCCAACAAAATGTTGGCGTCCAACACCGACGTGAGCTTGGTTGCGGCATGCGGGTTGACGATATAGAGCCGCAACTGCTCTTCGTCTTCGAGCCGCTGAAGTGTGTCGTAAAACCCAAAGAAACGCCCGTCGATATGGACCTGAGGGAGACGCTTGCTATTGCTGATGCGCGTCATCTCGGGCCATTTTTCTGGGGTGAGGTCGAGGAGGACGACCTCGTAGTCGCGGACGCCTTTGGCATGGAGGAGATCCAACGTCCGGGTCTCTTCGTTGCGCATCTGGAACGTGCTCTTGGTCGAGCTCGTATAGAGGACGACCTTGGGGGATTGAGATCCGGAAGGCTGGGCCGTGAGGACCGTGTACTTGAGGAGCTCTTTCGAAAGCTCGGTTTTCCCACTGCCACTGTCGCCCGACAAGATCATTGAGAGGCGAGCGGTTGGGGTCTTATAAAAGAGACGAAAGAGCGCTTGTTTCGCCATGGCGAACGGATGCGGCGCGAGCGTGGTCGGGGCAAACGGCGTCTGGGCGTACGTGAGCACGACGTGCTCGTCGTAGATGGATGTAAACTTGGCGGTTTTGAGCATGCGCTGGGGGTTGAGAAACAGCAGCGTGTGATGGCGGACGTAGGCATAGATCTGATCCTGCGTAAAGCGCTCCACCAATACGTGGGTGAGACTCGCCTCGTCTTTTGGGAGGGCGTTCTCCTCGGTAAGGTCGTCGCCTGGGACGCGGTCCCATCGCCACGGCGGACGGCGGTGGCCTTCTTCTTCCAGATACAAATGCGCGTATTTGGCAAGCGTCGCCGACCGTGGCGATAGAGGCGTATCCCCATGGAGTGAGGAGCGTCCGCTGGGGGGATCCGAGGACGAGACAGAGGACGTCCGGTCCGAGTCCGTCGACCGTCGGTCGCTTGGAAGAGCGAACCGCTCAAAAGTCGAGAGGTAACTGTAGATGGTCGGACACCGCACACGGGGGCTTGGTGTAACAAAGGACCCATAATGAGATCCTGAGTCGGCATTGTTGGCGTCTGAGGCGGTGGACGCAGTTCGTTGGCGTCGCGCCAACAATTTTTGTTGGTTTTCAGCAACTTCTTCAAACGCATACTGGAATGCTCTCGCCATCCGCAGCACCGACGGCGTCCTATCGTTAGGAATTGATGCGGTACTATTCGCCTGGTGATCCGCGAGGGCGATGCTGTGGACCAATGTATCGTACTGGTCACATGTCCACGTGGCGGGAGGTCCCCAGTCGGTTTCGATTTGCTGAACCAGCGACTGCAGCAAAACGAGCTCGTGGAAGACTTGGAACGACGCCCGCAAGTCGGCGACCGACGCTGTCGTTGTGAGAGTATGACTTTTAGTAGTAGAGGCGTTTAAATGATGCTGTCGTAGGACTGTGGAGAGCAGCGTGGCGTCGCGCACGCGCAGCATCGTGAGCGTCCGAGTTAGCTGCCGCTCGCGCTCGGCTGTGCGTGCGGTCTGTGCGGCAGAGGCCAGCGGATCCTATGGGATAACACAAGTAGATTGTCAGTCTTAAGTTCAATAAGAGAGGGAAGTTGATAGACGCACCCTTGCAGCGGTACGTAACGCGTCGATCCATTCCTGGCGTTCTTCAGGTGACGATGCTGAATAGGTATCAGCCAAAGTATCAGCCAAAACTGAGATCTCAGCAATTCTGCTGAATCCCGTCCTAAAACGCACCTCGCAGTTCGAGTTTGTAGGGTTTGCCGTCGGGGCCGTGGTGCTTTTGAAGGAGAAACCAGTGACGAGATTTCGCGACCGGCGTGATGAGATCGGTCGGGGCGAGCTCGATTACGCCACGCAGCTGACGCGCTTTAACCGTCAGCGAAGGCTCGGCTGATGCTGACGCTGAAGCTGAAGCGGAAGAGGCTGCTGTTTCAGTCGTGCTGGAGTGCTGTTTAATGCGAAAGTAACTGAGTAGCCGCGGCCGCAAAATGAAATAACGCTCTTTGGTCGTGGGCAGACGGTGACCTTTCTTGGACAAAAAGCCCTGGCGGAGGACATCGCCACTCGCAGACAGTGGGGATGGTGGTGGAGACAACGTGTCGACAGTATGCTTGGCGCCTTTGAGGCGGAGGCGGCGCCAGCGACTGGGCTTGACCGGCGGCGTAGTGTCCATCGTGATGGAGTTCTGTTTTTTCGGCTGGATATCATGGCAGTTGAGAACCCGTAGTGTGATGTGGTCCACACGATAGAGACCTCATCGTTCACCTGCAGCTGAAGCCCCATGAATTCTCACTTCCAACATGCAGAAGCTGTATACTAAAGGGCATTGGTTCCATGTAGGGAAGGAAGTGCCATGTTGATGCTCAACACAGGCGGAATCTACTTGTGTCGGGGCGAGCCAAGATGGAGCTCTTCAGATGTAGCCATGTGAGAATCATGGCAGCTTTGTATTCAGGCTGTCTACAGTACAATTCGACATAGTGTGTGGCCCACAGATATTTGTGTGGTAGACTGCTGTTTTACGACTCACCTGTTTCGTCCGTGATGCGCAAACGTCCTTTGCGACGCTTGGGTCCAAGGCTGCCTCCGTCCTCCAGATCGATCCGCTGTGAGAACGCCAGTGATTCTTTCTCCCTACAAAGGCACTGTCTGCCGGCACTTGAAGTTGACGTTCGTTGGATTCCAACGAACCTCGGGAGGAGCTGTTCTGTATCGAATCCTCTTTCCCATGTTCCACCAGTTTCACGCCGGAACATCCGTCGACTGGTCTTCAAGAACCCTCTTTATTGGCTGAAATCAATAAAAAAGCAATTATATTGGCTGAAAATATATTCTTGATCCACGTCAACGTCGCTGGCCAATGAGTACGAACCTGCGTCAGCGTCACTGCCGTCCCATTTCATTCCATTTCATTTCACTGGCGGGATCGCTTTGACTTCCTCTATTCTGCTCTCCACTCCGCTCCTCTCCTCTCCTCCTTGATTTCAATATGGAAGCACACTGCGAGTCCTCATCACTCGGCGCATCCGACGCGGATGTCGTCGCACTTGACGACACTCGCGCGGCGCTTGAGCCGTCGCTCGCAGTCGTCACGGCCAAGAACTTTGTGAGCGGCATTGTCGGCGGCGGCTGCGAGGCCGTTGTGGGGTACCCACTGGAAACCGTCAAAGCGCGTATGCAGACCCAACAAGGCGCGAAAGGCATGGGACCGATCGAGTGTCTCCGCCAGACTGTGCGCGATGGCGGCGTGGGCTCGCTCTATCGCGGCGCGTCTCCGCAGATTCTGCGCTCGGCCATTAGGTGCGTTTTGTTTCGTCGCGTTTGTCGTTTTTTTGGTAGGGTCTAACGGTGTGGTTCTGACACTATTAGTGCCTCGGTGCTCTTTGGATTGATGGGTCAATATCGATATTTTTACTCGACCTATCTTTTTGATGACAAACCGCACTGGACATTGATTGCAGCAGCGACCTCGACGGGCTTCACCGAGTCGCTGCTCTACACGCCGTTTGAGGTGATTAAAGTGCGCATGCAGACCCAGCAGTCGACCGCGCGCTCGCGGATAAGCAACTTGCAGTGCGTCCAGCAAGTCTATGGCCAGAACGGCTTGCGTGGGCTCTACCGTGGCCTCGTGCCATTTGCCCAGCGCGAAATGATGGGCAACACGGCCTACTTTATGGCCTACGAGACCGGCAAGCAGTTTCTCCTGAACAAGTTTGTGCATAGCGTGCCACAGCTGACACCCGAGCAACACCACGCACGCACGTACCAATCGATTGCCGTGGCTGGTGGGTATGCCGGCTTTATGTACTGGCTCGTGGTGTTTCCCGTCGACACGATCAAGTCAGTCATGCAAGCTGATCGGCTGGACAAACCGCGATACCGTGGGGTCGTCGACTGCGCCTCGCAGCTCTACAAAGAAGGCGGCGTACCGCGTTTCTTCCGTGGCATTTCGCCGTCGCTAGTGCGCGCGTTCCCAGCCAACGCCATAACGTTTGTCGCCTTTGAGACCAGTCTGAGCTTTTTGAACAAACATTTTTGAGCAACTTTCGACACCCAATACGACACACTATCGCACCCACGACCAGTACCATACCGATTTCCCTTTCGTTAGACGCTTTATTTTTTTAGTTTTGCTCGATCCATCAATCAATCCATCAATCAATAGAGCACCAGTTTGAGCTTTTGCTGGTTGAGCCGCGGGAGAAAATGAAACTGGATCAAATCCATCATATCCTTGACCGTGTCGTTGAGCTGAAGCACCGTGAGCGACTTTTTGTCTTTTTCCATATCGAAAATCACGTGGCGCGTGTGCTCGAGCGACAGCGCCTTGATCTCGAGCAATGCCTTGATCCGACCAGGCGTGCCCACGGCGATCGGCAAAAACATGCGCTCGAGCTGGTCGGCTTGATCCTGGATCTTCATGTGCTTGGCAAAGAGCTTGGCGACCTTGCACTGGAACGAGCCAAAGTGCTTGAGCAGTTCGACGGCCCGCAGTGCCGACGCACTGATGATGAGGAACCGCGGGCTTTTGTCATAGCGCCAGTCGCGGTTGCGGAAATCTTTTTTCCACGATGGCTGTAAGTGGCGCATGTAGAGACCAAGGCTCGGCAGCGTATGCTTGCCCAGACCGGCCGGTGCGACAAAATGGCTTTCTGCAAAGCGATAACAGGGTAAGTCTGAGGGAAGAAACAGGGGAGAATAAAAAACTACGATACCGTTAAGTCCTTCGGCCAATTCGAGCGTGGTCATTTGGCCACCACGGTGCTTGGTGTACACGTCGTTGACAATCTTGAAATGCTCGGCCGGCGTCATCTTCTGAAGTCCTTTGCTCGGTTTCTGATGATTCGCCAAGAAAGTGTTAGTTCTGTATCGCTTAGATTATTTACTGAAACGGAACGCACCTCACTAAGTTTCTGCTTCTTGGCTTTGGGTGCTGTGGTCGCACCCTCGTCGGCGTTGTCGTCCATCGCTTCGTCGCCTTCGCTGGCGTCGTCGTCGCGGCCGCGCTTCATGACGCCGACCAGCTCTGCGTCGTCGTCGTCCAGCTCGTCGTCACTGCCGAGCGACACCACATCGTCGTCATCCGGCGCAATCTCCACACCCTCAGCTTCCCAGTTCTGCTCGAGCTCATCGTCGTTCAGCATGACTGCAGGCGCGTTCGCTGTCGCTGTCGCCTTTGATGCCTTGGCCATTTTCACCATTGCCTTTATAAAATGCTTCACGTCGCTTCAATACCGCTGCAGCAGCCAATCATCCGCCCACCACACCTACCCCTAGTGGATCCCCCACCATCGTGCCACCACTTTTTAGCATTGGCTAACCTAAGTGAAGCTAATCAAGTCTGGCGGCCGCTGCGGAAGTGCATGACAAAAGCACTAGACCAACATGCGACTGCATGAAGTAGCCGCCTCTCTGAAAGCTCATGGATTTGTAGTTGTACCTTACACGTCATACACGAAATACTACTAGGAGTCGGGAACTACCACGCAGTCGCAGTGGAAAAATCACCAGGGCACTTCACCACGACAAAGAGACAAATCAGCAAGAAAAAAACACCTATTACAAATTTCTACCGCCCCATCGACTTGGTGCTGCGCTTCTTTTTCAACTGATTCCCTTCAATCAGATCGTCCATGGTCAGCGCGGGTCCAAGGTCCGCCGACGGCCGGAGATCGTCAAACGTCAGCTCGGTCGAGACACGCCATTGACCGGCCTCCTCCGCTGGCTCATGGTCGTTCGTCATATACCCACTGCGCCGTGGGTCGCGTGGGTCGCGTGGATCCCGTGGGTCCCGTGGGTCTCCTCTCGCGGCTCCCCCATACGGATCCATACTCGCCCCCATAGAGTTGGCGTTGGCGTTGGCGTTGGGATTCTGATTCTGATGCATCCGTCGGTGGTTGGATGAATGGCCCGTTATCTCGTGGTCGCCAATGTCGTTGTAGTAGATTTTCGACGCCGTCGTTCGGGGCTGCATGCCCCCAGGCATCTCCATGTACAGTCCATGGTGCCGCATCGACGCAGGGTTACTCGGGTCAACCAAGTGCTCGTCGCTCGCCAGATCCGAGTCGGCGGTCTGGATGTGCGGCCGGCCGGTATGGCTGCGTTGACTGCTGCTCGTGCTCGAATGGCCGACGTACGGCAATGGCGCTTGGGCCTGGGCCTTGGCTTTGGCCGCACGCCGACTCTCTTCAAACATGCTCTGCTCAGGCTGGGCCGCTGAAAGAAAGCTGCTCCCTCCTCCGCCTCCACTGGTGCTGTTGTTTCCGTTTTTCTTTTTGCCGACTTGCGAACTCATCAGGAGCTCTTCATTGCTCAGCATGGCGAATTCATCGTCCAAGTCGGTACTACTAGCGTCTGGCCGCGGGCGCGGGTGGTCCGGTGTTTTCGCTTCCATCGGTGGTGGCAAGGACTCGGTCTTGTTTTTGCGGATCATCACAAAGCCCACGGCGACCAACGCGACCGCGACCATGCCGCACACAAACATAATGCCAATGACCTGGGTCGACATACCGCCGGTGCCGGTTTTGGTACTGGCGTTCATGTCTTTTTCGCTCTGGCGCGAACCGGGCTCGTTGCGCACAGGTGCGACGGTCGGGCGTTCGTTGATGGTAATAGTCTTGTACATGGCAAAGTCAAACCGCGACTGGTCGGGACTCGCGCCCGGAAGAATCACGTGCGCCACGAGGCGCATGCTCCCGGCCGACGTGAAGGCAATGCGGTCGGTCGAAAAGGTCGCCACCCCATTATCGGAAAAGTTGGCGGGTTTGTTGGCGACGCTCGCGATTAGGGCCGTGTTGCCCACGACCGGATCGCAATCCGGTGCGCCGCCGACGCACGACTCGACGCGCGAGATCACGACTTGGTACGGCTTTTGAGAGACGCGGTCTTGGGCCACAAAAAGCTCCTCTACTCCAAATTTGTTGGGGAGCAACGCGGATGCGCCAGTTGCGTTCTGGCGGAGCGTCGCGGTCCAGGTCGCTTGGATCGGCTCGTTCACAATGAACGCGTCTTTGCTTAGACTCATCGACAGTGTCAGCGCGCACTCGTCGTCGTGGGTTTCTTGGATCGAGACCGAGCTGTTGAAGTCGCTCGCATACACGGAGCCGCCGACCTGCCAGCAATACGTCACGTCGTCGGTCCGTGCCGTCGTGGCGGCAGCAACCAACGCTCCGGCCGGCAGCCGCGTCGCCAACACGCCAACGAAACACGCGGCGATCGACGCGGCCCCCCACCGCCGCCGCCGCGCGCGCGGGCGGTACTCGAGCACGGTCGCGGTAGACGCCATGAGCGTAGGGAGACGCTGTCGCATGCGTCGGCGCGAGCGGAGCTTCTCGTTCGCGCCACACGTCGCAGCCGCCGGCGCCATCGCCATCGCCATGGACTAACGCGTGTGTACGGGTGTGGGTATGTAAGTGACCTTCCCCTTTTGGCCCCTGGACTAACTGCTCTTGTTCCGGACTGCGCGGGCTCGGCTCGACGGACTGACTTGGGAGTCAGGGGAAGGAGCGAGTCGGTAAGTCGGTCGGGCTGTCTGGGTAAGAGGCCCCGCAATCAGCGAAGCTAACAAACTGTACAGTAGCGAAGCGTCGCGTCGTCACGCGGTCGCACACTGTTCTATGGAACCGCGGAGAAGCGGGGGCGGGGCGGCAGGGGGTCGGGGGATAGTAAACAGTAGTGACTTGTCCACAGGCGCTTCGAGACGGACCACTGCACCAGTTCTTCACGACGCAAATTGGTGGCGCCACGCACGCGCTCGTTGAGGCGACTCGCCTGTAAATGTCCTGTCCTGTACACTGTCCAGTGGGCTTGGTCTGGCAGGCTCCTGCTGTTGGAAGTGGAGGGG
This sequence comes from Pythium vanterpoolii, assembly GCA_023334535.1. NCBI lineage: Eukaryota > Oomycota > Peronosporomycetes > Pythiales > Pythiaceae > Pythium > Pythium vanterpoolii. The sequence continues at coordinate 22,136 of JAADVD010000366.1, forward strand.
ATGACAACAACACCAACAGTGGCGGCAGGCAGGGATGCAAGAAACGACCAATATGGGCTGGGTTATCACCGCGTCTATTGTGTAAATTGAGGGGTCGGGGTCCGACCCCTCCGCCTCCACGAATCAGGGCTCGGGGAAACATCCACCAAAACCGCGCATAAAAATTGTTCAGAGTTCCAGTTCTGACCAAAAAACAGAGCTGGGAACCTGCTTTTGACTTCTGTGAACAAATAATAACCACCAATCAGTGTGTTGGATTGGATCACAACGCGACAATTTAGGGTCCAGAACGCGAAATCCGAAAAGGAGTCTCAAGATCAGACCATCAGAAAGGACTAGGGTTTTACTAATCACGTTCGGCAGAAGGAAAAGCAGTGCACGAATCCACATGTACATGTATTCGTAGCCTGACGATGGAAGCCTCGCCATCATGAAGCTCATTTCGTGAAGCCGTTGGTTGATCTTGATCCTGGTGACCCATCAACATTTGTTGAGGAAGGTGATGAAGTGCATCCGGGGAATTTCTGGATAGGGTACTACTAATAGTATGGATAGGGACTCAGCTTCTAACGTCAGCTTGGTACTTGCTCACTCGCTCACCCGACGCGACGGCTGGTGCGCCTTTATGAGAGTGCAACACCTATGCGTCTGGCGCAATACAGAGCTGTTGACAATCTGGCTTTCTTTTGGAAATATTGGAGAATCGGAGTGCCAACAGTGCGTCTGTTGGCGTTGCTGAGTGTTGGTCTTGTGCGTCATTACGACGCGGGAGTGTTCATAGTGACATCCACTTCAACATCAACCCACACAAGAGCTCCTCGTTCACGAATTGTTTCATTTTCCATTTACCCGTGAACATGACGGCTGCCCCGCCACCCTTCTCTGCGTCGTTCCTCGCGCTCTTTGCGTCCAGTTTCATGGAGGCGCAGCGCCGCCAAAATCGCCACCTCAAGATCTCGGGCAAGTATCAACCGGCGGACGGCGGCACGTGGCAAATGTCATTACCTGAGCGGCTCTTTGGGTTGTCGGGCCTGGGGCTCTTTGCGTTTGACTATTTCGCGACGTCGGCCGGTGGTGATATGCTTTTTGTCGATGCCAACCACCCCATGGTTACGCACGGCCGCGTCAAAACACCCGACGCCGACGCCGCGATCTCCCAACTGCGATTGCAGTTTCCCGACACCCCCGAGTTTCACGGCAGCCGCATGGAGGACGCCGACGACGCGCTTATGCACGGCGTGTGCTCCATCGCAGCGGTCGCGACCAACGCGCTGTTCTACTACCGCTGTCCCAACAACGCCATACCGGGCGCGGCCCTCTGGGTGCTGATCAAACACGCCGTTGCGATTCCGCCGCCCACACTACCATCCAACCTCGCGGCGCTCGCACCGCCGCGGGCCGACTTTAGTTCCTATGACGCAATCATGACGGCGTTTGATGCTGCTCGACCCGCCGGACAAGCCGCGCGGCTGAATGAGTTTCGCATCAACTTTATGTCCATGCTCAGCGTGGCCTTCCCACCAGGCGTGACTGCTATGGATCTGTTCGTTGGCTTCCTCAGGCGTAATGGCTATGGCGTGCGGGAGACGCCTCACGCACAGGCGACCGACAGTGAAGACTCGCTCGTGGACGTCGTCGCAGAAATTATGGACGGCACCTTCGCCACGCCTAGTCTCACGGGGACCTTCGATGCCATGGGCCGCATGCGCACCATCAACATGGCGATCTCCGCAGAAGCGTACGCCACTGACGACTACCCTTTGTGAAATGATGAAAACCATTACATTTTCACACCTTTGAAAACCACAATCACGTAATGTTGAATAAAACTACTTATGTAAGACAATATCTACAGCTCCACGTCGCTATCGACGCGTTTCTTGCGGGGGTTTTGCGACGTCGTGGGGCGTTCAAAGTACGCGGCCGCCGACATCTCGGGCTGGTGCATGGAGCTCGTAAACTGGCTTGCCTCACTGCTGCCACGCACGTCCGAGGGGCGCGACTGACGTGGGATGGCATAGTGATGATGGTTGGTAGAACCGGACGAGGCGCTGGAGTGGTTGGTATTGTCCAGGCCGCTAGTGCGGGGCTGCCCACCGTTCCACACCGTCTGGAAACCCGAGGTCGAGTTCGTGTCGGTCACATCCGACGGCTTCATGCCGTTGGCGTTGGCGTGGCCGCCCTCTTGAATGGGCGCCGGCACGTACCCCCGGTTTTGTCGGTCCTCGCGCTTGCGGCGGAGCAGAATTCCAACGATCACCGCAAGCGCCAACACCACGATGATCGCACCAACGATTATAGCGACCGTCGCACCCTGTGAGACGCCGCTACTCGATGTGTTGGTTGTTGGCGTCGTCGGTGTCTCCGCAGGGGCAGCTGCCGGTGCAGTCGTTGGCGCCAAGGCCGCCAACACGGTCACTTTGGAATAGACAGCATAATCAAACCGACTCGAGGCGTTAAAGTTGGGCAGAATGATATGCGCCAACACCGAGTACTCGCCAGCGTCTAAAAACTTGAGAGAATCGGTAAAGCTCGCCTTGTTGTCGGAAAAGTTGGCGATTTTGTTGACGGTCTTATCGACCAACTGTTTGCCGTCGTTGAAGGGATCACAGCCCGTCCCAAAGACACATGAGTGGACATTCGAGTGGACGATTTGGGCACTGCGACCGGTGCTATCCGGCCCAAAGTATAGACGCGTATTGTTAATCGCGTTGGCACCGGAGAAATCAGCTTGCACGGTCCACGTGACGTTCACATTGTCTAGAGCGTGGATCGTGTCGGAGGTGGACAGCGAGAGCGTAAGCACCATGGGGCACTCGGTGCGCGTCGAGAAGACCGGTGTGCGGTCGGCCTCGGTGAGTTTAGTCTCGTTAGTCCTTCGCGGGATCGCCCAACAATAGGTCGTTACGCCGTCGTGCTCATAGTCTACAAGGACAGCATTCGTTAGATGCTGCATAGAGACCGATAGAGAGAAGGATAGACGCACTCGTGCCGAGCGCCGCGGTGGAGCCTAGGAGTAGCGTTAGCGCCAACGAGCAAACTTGCATCATCTTGCTGAGCGCTACCATATTTTAAATGAAGTGGCGTTTAGAGAGTTAGACTCGAAAGTGCTGGTGTTAGCCCTCTCTCTCTTTCTCACTCTTTCCCTTCCATCTTTGGGTTCCATCCACTTCCCGTGGACAGTGGATGTACTAGAATATAGACCAATCAGAACGCTGAGTTCAGGGGTGAACCCAACTCATGAGGTGGCGGACAGCTCATGAGTTGCACTTGGGTTGGGTGATTACTGCCCACACTCGGTCCTCCTAGGAATTGGCTTTGCATGATGCGAGAAGGAGTTCACGGCGCTCATGCTGGCGCCCTCATCGCCACGCGACGGTGAGATAGCTTTGGTATAGAGCATTAGTCCTCTGCTCCGTTGGTGCCGACAGACGATTTTGGCGAGAGCAGAGAATCAGATCCATGGAACAACCTCTATTGTAGCCCGTCTACAGTAGACTGACAGCCAACGCGTCTGTGACGCGCGCAAGTCGCGCGGTCACTCGCACGCGGCAGCAACGGCGGCAATCCACCTAATGTTACTCCTTGTCACGCCAACACATCGCACACGTGCATCATCTGGCCATTCACACCAATCTGAAATGTGCAAACTACCCCTGTTAATACTACTTGTTCCGTACTACAGCTCACGACAGATGAGAAAGATAATCTAAAGCTCCACATCGCTTTCGATGCGTTTCTTGCGGGCATTCGGCGGTTCCGATGGACGGCCAACGTGCGGCAATGCAAAATGGTTGGTTTCGCTCCCTCTTAAGGGCTTTGGCGCCGTGTACTGGCTGTCGTTAAAGTCGTACACGCCAGTGTCCTGCCCCGCCTGGCGATGTTGGCCGCCCCAAGCAGACTGGAAGCCGGTGGTCGAGTTGGTGTCGATCCCACCTGCCTGCTTGGACGCTGCATGTCCGGCATCGTCGGCTGTGAGTGTTGGTACATACCCAGCATTGTGGTGGTTGTCACGACGGCGCCGCCGAAGGACGACCACAACCACCGCAAGCGCAACCACAACTACGATGGCACAGACAACAATTGCGATCGTTGCTCCCTGCGATAGTCCACTGTGCGAGGTATTGGTCGTTGGCGTGGCTGAAGTCTGGCTCGGTATATTTGCGATCGGCGTGGACGTTGGCGCCGACGCTTCCAACACGGTAAGCTTTGTGTAAACCGCATAGTCGAACCGACTCGCTGCGTTGAAGTTGGGCAGGATAATGTGCGCCAACACTGAATACTCGCCCGGCTGAGGAAACTGAAGCTTATCAGCAAAGCTCGCTTGATTGTCGGAAAAGTTGGCGATTTTGTTGACCGTTTTATCGACCAACTCTTTGCCGTCGCTGAAAGGATCGCAGCCTGTGCCAAAGACGCACGAATGGACATTCGAGTGAACAATCTGCGCGCGATTGCCAGGACTATTGTTGTCGGGGCCAAAGTATAGGCGCGTATTGTTGATCGCGTTGGTACCGGAAAAATCAGCTTGCACGGTCCACGAGACGTTGACGGCATAGAACGCATTGACCGAGTCAGCCGGGGTCAGCGTCAGCGTCATTGTCAGCGGACATTCAGCACGCGTTGAGAACGCTGGTGTGCGGTCAGCCTCAGTGAGGTTGGTCAGCTTGGTCGGCCGACGGATCGCCCAACAGTACGTCGTCATGCCGTCGTGAACATAGTCTGCATCGACCATAGCAGCGCCGTTAGACCAATTCGCAAAAAAAGAGAGACTATTGACCTACGCACTTGTGCCCAGCGCATTAGTATTCCCCAGCAGCAACGCTAGTGCCGTCGCAGTGACGCACATCATGTTCATCAGCGCGACCATTTTCCGTCCGCTGAGAGTCTGTACGTTGGTGACGGCCGATGACAGCGTGGTGTTCTTTGTTGGTGTTCTGCGCTTTCCGTGATGTGGACCTCAGCTGGTGAAATAACTTATTTCGGAAAAGTAGGGAATCTGAGACAAACGAAAAGCACCCAATCAGAAGTTAGGTGCCTAGCGAAGAGTCTGATGAGCAGTGGGGGGAATTCATAATTGGTCCCTGATTCCACTGGAGTGGGCGTCACCAGTGGCGTGACGCCACTTCACAATGTGCGAGAATCACGTGGTCATCGACAAAAGCAACTGGGGATAGAGAATTCCAAGGACTAACCTGTTTAGACGCATGTTCTATCGCAGAGCATCGGGTGAACAGGACCACCAGCAGGAAAGTTCAATTAATGAGAATCAGCATTGGTAATAAGAGACCGTCTAGTATTCGCAATGAACTGGCCTGTCTGCGACGCGCGCGATGAATGCTGAACAACGGAAGACATGCAAAGCACGATGGAAGAAGTGGTGGCAGCCGACGGGTCTCCCGCCGTCGCGAGTGCTGGGTCGCCTGCGCTCTCTGTAAGCGTAGACTCTGCAGCTGCTCATTCACTATCCTCACAAGTGGAAGCGACCATGGTGTCAGTGGAGGAGGACGCGGCCACGCCGCGCGCGAGTACGAGTCCACTCGCTTCAGCCTCATTGACTGGTGTATTTGTTGATCGTGTGCTCTGCTTGCAGGCATCTTTGCTCGTGCAGCAAGCACTCTTGCGTCACGCGCGAGCCGCGTGATTACGCTGCCTCGCACCAAGGTCAGAGACAGCGCCATAGAAGAGGTGCGGTGATTGTTCCCATTCGTAACCATGCCAAATAAACACATCATCTGTGGCCTCATTAGACCGAGAGCGACGATGGCGTACAGAGCGAAGAGAGTGAGCACACCAACTCTTTCGATGTTGCGGAGATTAACACCACCGCTGGCCCACCGCTATTACCGTGGCAGACGCGTGATGAGGTACGCAGTCAGCGAAAGGATATCGTCCAACAGGGAACTGACCGCTGACTCTGGCCTGTGCAATAGAATGGAGATGCAGTGGACGACATAGTCATCCGACAAAAGATACTGGGACTCACGGTCTTTCGGAGTACCTACACCGAACATCCCGGCGGCGAAGAGGAGTTCGTTTTTGAGTTTGCGGTATGTTGTCCAGAACTATTTTACAATCTCTCATTGCATTTGACTTGACGTCTGTATGGGGCGGACAGACCTACGCCGAGATCGCAAAGCAATTGCTGCTAAGTGATCCGAGCCTACGTGAAATGCACACCGAGCTGATCCCAACCGCCGTCGACGAAATTGCGTTCTGGCGGAATTTCTTTCTACGGTGCAATGCCACCCGGCTCGAGCTGAAGCGGCCACCGTATTTGGCTGAAGCCAAATCGACCTTCTCCACCTATTCAGCCGTAGCCTCGCTCCAAAAGCTTAAGCGCGATCTGTACCTACGTCGCCGCAGCTCGACCGACCGGATCCGCCGGACGCTATTGCGGCCGCGCAACAGCTCGGCCGATGCCTCGATCGACGCCTTAGACGTGGAATTGGGCGATCTAGATCTGGATCTCGATGGTGAAATCGACCGTGAGCTGAGGATGCGTCGACCGTCGCGCGCGGTCCCACCCGGCGCCTAAATCTCTTGTATGGCGTCCAGTAGTACTCCTTGTGAATATAAAAGGGAGCATGGTTTTTTTCTACCATTTTCCAATTTATATCCGGAAAATATACCAGCGAATTCCAAAAAGGGATTTTTATACCAATTTGGGGGAAATGAAAAAGCGCGTGATAAAAATCCAATTTGTATACCACAAGTATTTTGCTAATCGGTTTTTTATACCATGTCAATTTTGAAAGTACAGAAGATAT
>JAADVD010000367.1:0-28896 GCA_023334535.1 Pythium vanterpoolii
AGAAAATGCTTCTGTATGAAAACGTAACCATCCTTGTCAGCTCTCCTACAATCCTTCCTAGAAAATCATCTGAAAATTTAGGAATTGCCAGTGACTGATTAGCAATATTTAGTAACGATTTAGTAACGGTGAAAACTTTCAGTAACGAATTAGTACAATTTTCGCAGGATATGTGACCGATTGGTAATTACCCCCGATTCGGGACGTTCTTCCGTTGATGGGGAAGAAAAACAAAGCCACTCACGGTCATTTCTCAACTCTCGCCACCACTACCACAGTAACACTCAAGATATAATGGCCGACCAGAAGAAGACGGTACTTGTGACCGGCGCGACGCGTGGCATCGGCCTTGCGCTAGTTGAGCTCTACAAGAAAAGCGGATGGAATGTAATCGCGACCGCCCGCAACCTTGACACGGCCGACAAGCTCAAGGCGCTGGCGCCGGCCAAGCTCGTGCACTTGGATGCAGGCGACGAAGCCTCGATCCTCGCAGCCGCAAAGGAACTTGACAACGAACCAATTGATCTGCTGATTAACAATGCCGGCATGGGCAGCCGCGAAACATTGGATACGACCACCAAGGCCTCGCTTATGAAGCAGTTTGAGGTGAATGCGGTCGGTCCGTTCCTCGTGACGCGCGCGCTCTTGCCAAATTTGCGTGCCGCGGTCGCAAAGCACGGCTCGGCCGTGGTCGGCAACGTGTCGTCGATCATGGGCAGTATTACGGACAATGGTAGCGGCGGCTACTATGCCTACCGCTCGTCCAAGACCGCGCTCAACATGATTAACGCGAGTCTTGCCCTGGATCTCAAGAAGGAAAAGATCACGGCTGTGGTGCTTCACCCAGGCTACGTATCGACCGACATGACCAGCCATAGCGGCGAGATCCAGCCGACGGAAAGTGTTGCTGGTCTCAGCAAGGTGCTGGCTGGCGTCACGGAAGAAGACGCTGGAAAGTTTATCCGATTCGACGGCGTGAATTTGCCGTGGTAACTGCCCTCCGATTTCCTGTGGCTTCCTGAAACTGAACGGCTGGGGTGATTCCGATGTGGCATTTTCTCCATTTTCACGTTCGACAAGATTCCTTTGGCTTGGGAGACTCACTAAAAAGTATGGTGCTTATTGTTTAATAAAAAACTTGCACGCTCCGTGGGACCATGCCGCTTGTTTGTTTCAATAAGAATGCTTCAGACTACGGAGAACGTGGGTTGCCGACTAGGCACTACTGTCATTGCCTTACGTAAGAAGTCCGCAGCTCCTTAATTGGGTCACTCAGAAAGTATGTGCTTCGCGCTACATCAGTACCTATGTGCCAGTATACGTCCCCCGTAGCCCTTCACTGTGGTGGCTCGACGATGTACCCGTCTCAATGACATCCAACATATTATATTTCTGAAGACGACACTTGGACTTCACGTGATATTAGAGAGCGTTGGCAAATCACGATATTCGCGCCGGACGTGATGCGAGTGAAGAGAAAATCGCAAAAATCAAATTATTCAAGACACAATTCGCGATGCAAAAACCTCAAAGCACGACTGTCGAAGCGACGCAACTTCATTCTCATCTCCTGAACGCCGTACCAGCAGCAGAGACGACGAAGGCAACAGCGGAGAACAGTGAGTGTACAGTACTGTGTATTTATACAGTACGCTCACTGACAGACAATACTAATACAGTATTTACGGTACTATGCAAGATTTGAAAGCTGATCACATCCGTTGTCCCATCTGCGAGCAAACCATCTCAGAATATCTTTACATCGACTGTGGTCCTTCGGCCTTTGGATCTGCCGCATACAATCTTCAAGTCACTCATCTCTAGTCACCCAACGTACTGTAGTCAGTGCACCGTTTCGCAGTCCCTCTTGGATGGCGGGAAAGCACATTCTACTCAAACTCAAATTATCATACAAACTGCAGTCGGTACGGGAGATGGTAATTATAGTACGGACAGATGGGCCGCGGGAAGTGATCAGTTTCCTCGGTTAAACTGTGGCCACCCGACAGGCTCGTATCTTATCTTTTACTCGGTGCAATTTGAATCCAAGGCACCATTTGGATTCCCTTCTCCTCCCTCCCACCTCAACATCCACCGACAACATGACCGACCAGCAAAAGACTGTACTCGTGACCGGCGCGACGCGTGGCATCGGCCTTGCGTTCGTCGAGCTTTACACGAAAAGCGGATGGAACGTCATCGCGACCGCCCGCAACCTCGACAAGGCCGACAAGCTCAAGGCGCTCGCGCCAACGAAGCTCGTGCAGTTGGACACAGACGACGAAGCCTCGATCCTCGCGGCCGCCAAGGAGCTCGAAAACGAGCCGATTGATTTGCTAATCAACAATGCGGGGATTGGCATCTACGAAACGCTGGAGACGACGACCAAGGCGTCGCTCCTGAACGTTTTTGCGGTGAATGCGGTTGGTCCGTTCCTCGTAACCCGCGCGCTCCTACCAAACCTTCGCGCGGCGGTTGCGAAACGCGGCGCGGCCGTGGTCGCAAACATGTCGTCGATCATGAGCAGTGTCGCTGAAAATACGGAAACGGGAAAAGGGGCACTTCTTGGCAAAGGTGAATACTACGCCTACCGCTCGTCGAAGGCCGCGCTCAACATGATCAACGCCAGTCTCGCCATTGACTTGAAAGAAGACAAGATCACGACAGTGGTGCTCCACCCAGGATTGGTGTCGACCGACATGACGCGCCACAGCGGCGAGATCCAGCCAGCGGAAAGCGCCGCGAATCTGAGTAAGGTGCTGGCTGGCGTCAAGGAAGCAGACACGGGCAAGTTTTTCAATTACGATGGCGTCAATCTGCCGTGGTAAATCCTTGGAGCGTCTCCTGCCTGGGTCAAGGCGAAGGACTGGAATACTCGTACGATCCAATCGGCTATTCTTTCGTCTCCATGTCAGTATCCGCAAACGACTCTTTTTTGCGTGAAACTCAATAAGAACTGGTCACCACTAAGAAACCACACATCTCCTTGTTTGAAGCACTTCTTTCATTACGTTTTTTATGACGCCTGACAAACGTGCATCAATCTATTGCGCGGCGTCGACGGTCTTGGCCATGTCGGCCAAGAGACCGGAGATCGCGTTCACTAGGAACGGCGGGAGCGTCTTGGGATCGGCAAACACGGCGCCGCCCTCCTTTGCCAACTGGAGCTTGATCGTCCACACAATTTCCGTCTGCGCGGTAGTCGCTTGCGGCACAAAGTGCACCAGTCCCACGTGGTCCAAAATCGGCAACGGGCCAAAGTGGGTGATCTTGTACTGGATCGTCGGCACGGCTCCATTCGCATCGGTCGCCGACGGCAGACCAGCCGAGATGATCTGCTCTTCGGCACCGAGGCGGCCGACCAGGCGCTTGTGGTTGACGTACCCACGGCCCTCGCCGGGCGTAATCTCTTTCTCGGTGCCAGCGATCCACACGAGCTGGATCCACGAATCGAGCGTCTCGCCCGTAGGCAGGTTCACGAGCTGCCGCATGACAATCTCGTCGCCGGATTGCGCGGCGTACGCAGCCGCCGCGCCCTCGTCAATGTAGAAGCAGCCTTCGGGGATCGTGTACGGAGTCGCCATGATGGTCGATAGCTTTGCTTGCACTGCGGACTTGTAGAATGGGATGGAGGGAGTTGGAATTCACCGAGACGCACCCATTTGGGTGAGAAAACGAGAGGGACATTCGTTTGCATACGTTATCTTCGTCGTTTGCATAATGCATTGACGGGATCAGGAATTGAAAACGAAACCCTGTGAAATACGTTTTGATGGTCTCACCGGAAACCTCTAGCAACGAATGCCGAGGCGACCGTTGGTCTGGTGTCTTGGACTTGGATATTAACGGTTAGCTGATCGCACTAGAGGATCCAACCTCCTGTGGAAACCCTACAGAAAACGTAGGGAACATCAGCAGGCGCCGCGCGGACACCCACGCTTTTCCGACTCCATGGCGTAGTGAGAGTCATGACCTCAGCTGTGGTTTTACGTGGAGGACGACAAGCTGCTTGACGGTGCCACTGAAGGCTGGGCGGTAACATGTTCCTATCAGAAGAGTCTTTTTCGGTAACCTCTGAAACTTTTTTCGGTCTAATTGTGGAACAGAATCTGGAATTCTTCATGCAATCGGGAAATTTCGACATTGTTTTATCCAATGACTGTTCTCGAACTCAGATATGAAAAGGGTTTTCATCAATACCTGATACCTTTTTTTACTTTTTTCAGACCACAGTTCACATTGTGCGTTCTCATGCACACGTACCAGTCCTCGCTGTAACTCATTCGGGGGGCACATCGTAAATGGTGCAGCAAATAGATCGTCACTGGTCTGTGTGGGCTGATGGCACAGTTCCAATGCAGCCGCTTCAGCAGATGGGTGAGAAAAGCTTTCTTTTGCTCCAAGGCCATTAGTATTAGTGACCCGCGGTGTGTCGGCTTATGGAAACTTGTACGGTGCAGAGAAAGCAAAAGGTGAATATATTGGGCATTAGGCCTGCATCTACAGGTGACCTACTCATCTCTATCGTCATCGGCCAAGGCGCCATGGTCAATGATGTTCATCTCGTTTGCCAGTGGCCGACTATGGATCTCGTGCTCGATTTCAGCCATCACGCATCTTGCGCCACACAAAAAGACCACGTCGCTCCGAGCGTAGGCAGGCGAGCTAGGCCCCGCTAGTCGGGATGACCTCCCCGACCAGCAACGTTTGTGAACGGCTTTTTTCGGATTGCAAGTTTGTGTTCACGCCGCATCGCCCATCGCTACTCCCGACCAGCTTTGAGATGTTGATGCTTTTCAAAAGCAACCGAAAATTGTGAAGCGCCGCTCTTCTTTTGGGTCTCAAGGACTAGGCAATATTACGGCAAAGATTGCAATATGGATTATTGACGGACGCTGTATTTCCCCATGGATTATTGTCCTTTTGCCATTCTCAGTGTATTTGATATTGTATTCTAGAAGCCCTGGGCTGTGGATACAGTTCTTTTCTTCTGGTTTCATCAAATTTGCTAATTACTCATTCCGTTGTCACGTATCCACTGGTTCAGCTGATGGCTACTTGTCTTTTACGCTACTCACTTCGCAATTTGCTTCCACGCCAACCCTGCTTCCTCTCCACTAAGAAGCATGGAAGATACACTGGCTGACCAGAAAAAGACCGTGCTGGTGACCGGCGCAACACGCGGCATCGGCCTTGCGTTGGTCGAGCTCTACATGAAAAGCGGATGGAACGTCATCGCGACCGCCCGCAACCTCGACACGGCTGACAAGCTCAAGGCGCTCGCGCCAACCAAGCTCATGCAGTTGGACGCAGGCGACGAAGCCTCGATCCTCGCGGCCGCCAAGGAACTCGAAGGCGAGCCGATTGATTTGTTGATCAACAATGCGGGGATTGGCAACTACGAATCATTGGAGACGACCACCAAGGCGTCACTCATGGAGCAGTTGGAGGTGAATACGGTCGGTCCCTTTCTCGTGACGCGTGCGTTTCTACCAAACCTGCGCGCTGCGGTCGCAAAGCACGGCTCGGCTGTCGTCGGCAACATGTCCTCGATCGTGGCGAGCATCACGGACTACGTGGGGAGCGGAAACTACGGCTACCGCTCGTCCAAGACCGCGCTCAACATGATCAATGCAAGCCTTGCCTTGGATCTGAAGAAAGACAAGATTATTGCGGTCGCGCTCCACCCGGGCTACGTGGTGACCGATATGACCCGCCACAAAGGCGACATCCAGCCCGAAGAGAGCGTCGCGGGACTCAAGAAGGTCCTTGCCGAGGTGAAGGAAGCGGATTCCGGTAGGTTTATCGGTATCGACGGTGTGAGCTTGCCTTGGTAATTGCTTCTCGTTTCCCTCCCTTTGAAGAGGCTCTTCATACCACTTCAAAGATAAGGCAGCGTCACCAGAATCAATTTCTCTATAATTGATTGAACCTGCCGTTCTCAAAAGCCTGGTCGCTGTGCCGATGCTAAAATAACAGGGAGAGTTGCTGCTTTCACTGTCGTGGTTGTTTGGATGAACACCTTTCTGGACGCAATCAGAAGTGATCCAATTCTTCGATGCCTTCACACTGGACGCACGCAGGTTGACCAATGAGAACGGTGCGTTACCTAAGATTTGCTGCATGACAGAACTGAGTTTTATCCACATGTCCAGTGGACGAGCGGGAAGCGTGTCACGTTCCACATGATCGTAAGCTGGCGTGCTCCCATGTGATCTCAAGAACGACACTTATGACAGTGTCATTGCTGGCGGCCCAGTGCAGGAACAAAGTGACCTCTATGTACGGTAGTGTACACTGTACTCCTCAACGGAGCGCTCCCGTGCCACAGGAAACGACGAGACAGAGACTCGATGTCCCTTGTTCTGTCAGCGGCAGTCACGTTTTCGGAGACTCACGTGCTCCCTCTCCCTCGCTACGCCAGGTCGAACGACTAACCACGGCGACCACTAGGTCCTGATACGAACGAGTCGAATCCTCGCTGGTCTGGAAATCTATCACTCTATCTTTCTTCACGTCACAAATCAAGTCACGATATTAATCATCCAGCCATGAAACTTGTCAATCTACTTTTCGTGGCTACCACTATCACATCGACCACGGTCTCTACAACGGCGCAACCGGTCGTCAACGCCAACGCCACGGCAATGCCAACAATTCGTATGCCGTCGAATGCGTCCAAGGCCAGCCTCCAGTGGACTGCGTGCCGCATGCCGTCCGGCGCGTTTGGTCAGTGGTGGTACAATTCGCGTAACGACGGACCGTATTATTGCTACGGACGAAATTACAATTCGTGGGGCATGCTCAACTCATACCGCTCGGGTGGTACACCGAATGTCCACTGGAAGTACACCGAGAACGTGAACGACCCCGAGTGTCTGGTCGATTGGGAGTACTATGGAGAAGACGGGCGAACGCTCTATGCCAAGATCCGTGGCCGCACGACATTGGAACGCGAGTCGCGACGCTGGTGCGCGTTACCTGTGTACCGCAGCGGCGGCGCTGAAGCCTACCAGTGGTCACACTGTAGCTGCTGGGAAGAAAGTTTGCCTGGGCAATGATCGGAAAAAGCATCATCAAAAGCATCATCAAAAGACATTGAACTGGACCCGGAAATATAAAATTCAAATGAGAATTCGATAACTGGATCTGTATTTGACAATAACTTGTTTCGTTTGGTTTCTTGGATTTAGCCGCAGAAGCCGTCATTGCTACTGCCTGCCCTAGCAACACACTCAAGACCCCTTCAATCTCGGTTCTTCATGCAGTGCGACTCTCTTCTCAGTATCACTCCTCCGCCCCTCCACATCCGTACCTGTTTACACCAAGAACGGCTTGATCCATGCTTCTGTCTTGTCCCAAAGCGCCTTTGCCAGCGCCGGGTCACGCGCTTGTGGGGATGCTTCCCAGACTTCATCCACACGGATATAGTCGCCTGACGTCCAGCCGTTGGCGTCCCACGACCCGGCCGAGGCAATGCGCGCCATGAACCCGCCCGAGTATTGCGACGTGCTGACCCGGCCGCCGCTGTAAGCAACATACAGCGAGATCGCTTTCTTCAAAAAGAACCGCACGACCACATTGTACTCTCGGAAAAACTCCGTGTCCGGCGTAAACCCTGGTGTGTAGGCGGCGATCGACGGGCCATTGGGGAAGCGACGCGCAAATTCTTTGGTGAACAGTACGTTACAGAGCTTGCTCCGGGCGTAGAACATCTGCCCATGGTACGGTTGTGTGCCGCGTGCCATGGCATCCAAGTCTGTCATATCAATCGCTGGCTTGACATTTACTTCGGCGGGGTCGTGGGTCTCCGAGCTGATCATCAGGACATGCTGCGTGCGATCGCGGAGGAGCGCCACCAGTAAACAGTGAGCAATGTGGTTTACGCCAACGGTCGTTTCATACCCGTCGCTGGTCAGCGTAAGGTTCTGCAGTTGCACGCCGGCGTTGCACACAATCGTGTAGAATTTCAAGTCGCGCTGGATAAAAGCACGGGCCAATTGCTGCACCGATGCCAGATTCGCGAGGTCGACAAGCGCGCCTTCGACGATTGACGACGCAGCTGCGACAGCTTTGGTTTTGGTAACGGCGTCATCGATGCGCTGCTGGCTACGGCCGGCGAGGATTACGTGGGTATTCTCTTGTTTGGCAAGGGCGAGACTACAGTCCAAGCCGAGACCTGCGTTTGCACCGGTCACGAGAATCAATTTTTTACTGGAGGAGCTGCTTGTCATTACTGCTTGGGTTGGCTTGGTTTGAGGTGAGAGGCTACCGGTGAATTCCGAAATGAGCTGGAGTTGAAGGGCAAGCCGCTTGGGATGCGGAACCATCAAACGACGCTCAAGATTTTCTGTGTGACCATCATTCCACTGACGCCGCATCATTGAGTTGGCGTGTTGATGCGGCACCGGCGCTTCAACATGAACGGCATTTTGACCAATCACATGATTGGATCTGTGTCCGCGTAATAATCAGGACGTAGACAAGCCAGGTGATGCGGCTGCTTAGGACATACTCCACACCAAGGATTGCTCCTTCATTGACCGCGTCATAAGGTATTGATTTGCGCGGAGTCACAAGGCCTCATTCTCCCACCGTTTATTCGAGACATATATAATCAGGGAAGAATCGACAGCGATTCTCACAAGGGCGTATGTATTATAAGCATACGGGTCGTCACTCAAACAAAAAAATTTTTATACACCACTCTTGAGACACCTCACTCTTGACTGCATGCAAATAGCACTTCTACGCGTTAAGTGCACTTCCAGTGGGTCCACTGCTGGTTTTAGATCCCGGGACGGTAATTGGGCAACACGCACCAGCAGCGGTCCGTCGACAAGAACGTCGTGCAGCTCCAGACGTAGGCGATCACATCTCACCCGGTCGCGTCATATAAGTACGTCCAGCCATCGACGCACGCAGGTCGTTCTTGTCGTCAGTGTACTTCCAGTAGACCCCCTCCGAACCGCCGAAGCGGTACGCCTTGAACATGGTCCACGGCCTGATCGTAGTCGAGTCGCTCCACTCGTCGGAGCAGCCAAACGGTCCGTACATTTTCTCGGTCACTTCCACGAATCGCCCACGCTCGTCGGGAGCGCCGCTATGAGTCTTGCGGGGGTGACCACGCCCAACAACCAGGCCGAGTACCTCGGTCTCGTCACCGGCCATGCCGTCGCTAACCGGAACAACTGACGACCGCTCGAGGTCGCATCCAAAGCTTCCACCCCACGACATGGCCCGAATGGGACGGCCTGCGTCAGCTCATAGCTGGCGACTTTATACACTTGCGGACCACTGATTTGTTACTAAGATGTAACGCAATATACTCAATTTCGAAAAATGTAGAGAAGACGCTTCTGTGGGATCATGGTGTGTATCATTGGACACAAACAGCTAAGTAGTTCACGTACACTTGCTCTAATCTCTATACGGACAGTCGACCTAGTTGACTTCTAATGTTTGCCGTATGTCGACACAGGACTTAACATGTGGGTATACTGAACGAATGTGTTCGAAACCTGCTGCCTGGTACACGGTGGACAAAGTCGCACCCACACAATCCCATAGATTGCATAGATACCACACACCGCTATTTTTGAGCTTCAGGTCGTACAAACACGCGACACGCTAAATCCTGATGGGGTTTTGACGTGAGTAACTAATTAAAACAATTGCTCGCCGTCCCAGACTTTACTCTTCAACATTGGATACTCAATGACGTTGGATTGGAACCGATGCTTCGAATCCGGTAACGATCAAGTCGAAGATTGTTCCCAGCTGGCCGTTATTAAAAAAAATGTGGTCTCGCCCAATGAAAGCGATTCCAGCTCTGATGCGTGCGTGTGTCCAGATTGGGTCGTTTTCATCTCAGCTACCCCGCGCTCGCCGTCAGAGCACAATCGCTATTGATACACGGCCACCAGAGCAGCAATTTCGAGTAGGGTGGTTTCTTCTTTCTCACATCCCACAGCCACGCGTGGTTTCTCCGACAATAGAGTCACACGCGGCAGGCCCGGCTAGTGGTCGCACGACGGCGTAGTTTCCCCCCTCATCTGCTTTAGTCCCAGTTGTGTTCACTGCTGCACACTAGACTGCAAGCAGATTCCCGTTCAGCGATCGTCACGTCCAGCCACCTTCCTAACTGTCGGCCCAGCGGAGACCATGGGCGGTCTCACTGTGCGGCGCATCATTGTGCTGCTTATCAACCTTGCGTCCGGCGTGCTCACGCTCCTCACAGGGCTCCGGGAGAACCCTATTATTGTGATGGTCACCGGACGCTACGACGACATCCGCGCACGTCTGCGCGAGCGTCGCATCAACTACAAGCTCGTGCGCGACGACTTTGTCGACATTGAAACGCTGCCCGACCTCACGGACATTGCCGACAATTACCGTTTCTTCCGCGCGCCGACGCGTAGCCCTGCGAACCTCGGCGACGACCGCAGCACGTGTTTCCGTGTCGGCGCGATCAACGTGACCAATGCTGCGGTCTACTTTGACGACTTTTGGGGCCAAGGCGCGCGTCGCGCGCAGCACTTTTTCCACAGTATCTCGGCGCCGCGGTGCGACATTGTCAACTTTACGTTTGACTGGTATGACGAGTGCGTTGCATCCAACAACAATGCGACTGCAGACTGCCACCGCTCCATCCTCGACAACTTCGACACGCTCAAAGCGAACCGCGTGGTCCAGAGCGGAAAACCCGGCGACGCGGGCGAAGACGGCGTGCCGTTTCTGCGGTGCGTCGGCCGCCCTGACGCGGACATTCTGTACTTTACCGATTTACTCGTGTTTCAGCAGTTCTGGGCCGGCGGCAGCTTCCACTTGGAGCTTCAGTCCAGCCGGTGCCGCGCCGTGCCGCGGCTGATCAACGATGACAAGTATTACGGGCTCTTCCAGACCGTGCGCCTCGACGAAGCCGCCGAAGTCAAAGTCGCGATCGATAACACGGGCTGGTTCTCGACGTTCGTGATCTATGCGTACGGCATAGTGACGCTGGCCATGGTCGCACGAGGTATCTTCAATACGGTTGTCCAGCTGCGCGAGGTGTCGTACGTGCCGTTAGCGCTGCGGTACTCCGGTCTGCGACGGTATCTGCGGTATATCTTTCCGTTCATGGCGGCGTCCACTGTGTCGGCCGACCACGACCTCACGATCGTGGCGTTCAAAGGCAACGTGATCATGGCGTCTGACGTGTGGATCAACCACTGGCTCTACATCACGCTAAGTATTTTGGACGCGCTGGTGAGCATCCGCACGACCTATGCGGTTTACGAAATGGGCCAGTGGATGCTCAGTATCCAGATCACGTTTGACAATTTTATCTTCATGGCGTCGGCGCTCACGCGGCTAACGTGGATCATGTGCCTCGTGCACACGGTCATCCGTTTGCTCACCAAAGTCGGTGCGCGGTCGCTCAAGGCCCTCAAGCTAATCTCGGCCGACATGCGCGACAAGATCGAGTGGTGGGCAGACGCCAACTCGCTTTTTGTGAGCTACAAAGTGTACAGCCTGTTGCTCTGTTTCCTGCTCTATCTCTTGCTCAAGTTAAACGGAGGGACGTCGTTTATGAAGAACTCCCCGAATCCAAGTCGCGGGGTTTTTGGCGGCGCGCCGGAGATCACGGGCTTTTGGCAGAACGAGATCATGTGCGACTTTACGGTCATCATGTGCATCCTCACGCTCGGCGGTTTGGTGTTCACGTCGCTCATGCTCTTGACGCCGTACCGCACAATCGCCAACAACCGGCTCTTGCGGCTGCTCCAGACGCGGTACATCTTTGTCGGGTGGGACCCCATGACCGCGATAGAGGCATTGGGCATCGATCCGTTTAACGCAGAGCTCGTGCGCAACGGCGTCACCGCGACGAACTGCTCGATCGGCGCCGTGATCCAGCAAATGTACCAGTCCGGCCCAAGCGGTCTCTTTGCGCTGGCCTCCGACACGTTTTTCTACAACGGTGGGTTCTCGGCCGGACCCATGGTGTTCAAGTACCCACGGAAGCGTGCGATCCAAATGGGTCTTGTCACGGCCAGTGCGACGTCCAAACTGTCCAAGGTGAGCCAGGTCACGACCCCCCACACCAACAAATCGACTATCGATGAGAACCGATGGGTTGGTCAGAGTACCAAAGGCGACGGCGACGCCGGCGATCTCCCAAGCTCTACGAGCAAGAGTCTGTTTGAACGCGAGTTGCTGTTGGTGGCCGAGACCACCTACGGCCGCGTGCTGTTGGTCGATGAAGAACGTCCGGGCAAGTACGTCAAGAGCGAGAGCGGCATGCTCGAGTACTCGGTCACCGATGCGCTCTCCACCATGCAGATCCTGGACGTCAAGTACTTTCTCGGCAACTCCAAGAAGCTCCGCTTTCGATAGGCGAGTGTACTACATTTACATTAGGTGGTGCATGTTGGCCACGTTCAAATTTCCATGATTGCACACGACCTGTTTTGAAGCCGCGGCTCACCTGTGTGCACTCCGTAGTTGTAGGTTCTCGACTTCAACAACAACGGAAACCGCAATTCCCGTATTATATTAGATTTGGGAGAGATCGCCAATCACTCCAATTAGATGAAGCTCTACTCACTAAGATAACAAGATAAAGATCGGTAACACGCCAATCAGCAACCACCAACATGATGAGGTGGATGATGGAGCTGACGGATCTTCGTGTGGTGGTCGTCGCAACCATCGGACCGCTGCTTAGGCGCACAGGCTACACCCATGGCACTAGCACAGAACCGGTACGCAGCGTGGTTGGTTACGTTAAGATGCGGCAAGTTCATGGTAGTAGTCATGGTCTCGTTTCCTCATCGCGTATATTGTTGGCAGTTAGTCTGCGTCTTCCTACCGTGACCCTCACTTGGTGCTCAAAAAATTGGCGGCGTCCTTGACGATCTGCGCGACTTCATCGACGTGGGTCTGGATCGTCGTCGCGTTGTCCTTGAACGCAATGCCATCGGCGATGCCGGGGAACGCCGCGCCTGTGTAGCCTTCATAGAACCCAGGACCAAAGATCACATGGCGGAACCACGGACGGTGCTGCAATCCTTTCTCGGAGATAAACTGTCGCTCCAGACGCACAAGCTTGTCGTTCAGCTTCTTGGCGTCCTTGTCCTTGGCGTCGCCAGCATCGTACTTGCGCTTGAACTTTTCCGTGATTTTGGTGAACTTGTTTGCCTTAGAGATAAAGCGATCGATCGACTTGCGTAGACCAGTGAAGTCAATCTCCAGTTTGAGTGCTTTCGTCTGCTCTTCCAAGTTGCTCAGATCCTTGTGCATCGAGACACCATAGGTAGAAAAGTCAAACGGCAGGACAGGCAACGTCGCGAGACGGAGGGTGAGCAATCCCCACCATTGCGCCGTGGTCGCCTGTGAGGTGTAGTGCGGGTCTGCGGCCGTCTCCAAATACATGGGCGAGTCCATTGTACTGTGGTACGTGCCGTACGACGACGTCTCGGGAAACATAAACATGAGGTTGGCCGAGATGATGCCGAGGTGCTGGTAGAACGCCGTAAAATCAGTACCCGAACCCAAAAACGAAATCAAGTGCTCGGGGGCGAGCGTGAGCTTTTCGATCGCTGGGTTTTTGGCACGCGCTGCCGTGGACTGCGCCTTCCACTGCTCGTAGAGCGTTGTCTCGGTCTCATTCCCATAGAATTTGTTAGGAGGAACGCTCTTGGCAGTCTCGTACAGAAACTCGGCAATGGACGGCGTGCCACCGGCCGAGACCATGGGACCGTAGGTCAGATCGACATTGATGTAGGCGACTGCCTTTTCCAGCAACTCCTTCTGGTTGTCCTCGGCGTACTCAGTGCTGCCCAGCAGCCCCGACTCTTCGCCATCCCACGACGCGAGCTTGATCGTCCGGCGTGGCAGCCACCCTTGCTTGAGCAGTTCGCCATACCCACGCGCGATTTCGAGCATCGTCGACGAGCCGCTCGAGGGATCAACGGCGCCGCAGACCCACGCGTCGCGGTGGTTCCCAATGATCACAAACTGATCGGGTTCTTCCGCGCCTTCGATCGTGCCAATGACATCCCAGATCGTGTGGATGCTGTTGTCAATATCCAGATCCAAATGGACCTCAGTCTTGCCGTCATCCCCCAAAAAGTAGCCGCCGTTCGACAGCGTCAGTCCGCCTTGCCAGCCCGATGGCGCCTTTCGCCCTTGGAGCGATTGAAGAATAAAGGTCGCTTGCGCATAGCTCAGCACGGTCGCTGGTGTGTGGGGAATGTTGGTGGCCTCTTCGACTGTGAGGTACGGTGCGCCTTTGACCGACGCAAAGCCAGGCGTCAGCGGATCGCCGCCGTACAGCGACAGGTACTGCGCCGAGCCACGCTGGAACGAATCCTCTGGCCGCCATGGACCGTTGGGATAGGCAGCGCCGACCCCAAAGCCGTCGTCTTGGGGGTCGGAATAAATTAGCGTCCCGACCATGCCGTGTTGCTCAGCGAGCATGATCTTGAGGCCACGGAAGTTCTGGCCGTATCGCACCAATGCGATTTTGCCTTGGAGCTCGACGCCATTGTCGACGAGCCACTGGAAATCTTCGAGTCGTCCATAGTTGACGTATACGACGGGCGCCGTGAGGTTGCCGGACGATGAATACGCCAAGTACGGTGGCAAAGCGTCCTCGGCGGTCGTGCAGACATCGCCGGCGACCACAGCCTCAGTCAGATTAAGCTCGCGCGCGGCCTCGGCCGGTGCTGTGATTGCGACCCGCGGCGCGCGCGTCGGCCTGGACAGCAGCGTATAGTACTCTTTGATCTCGGCCTGGATCCCAAACTTTTCAAACATTTCCTTGGTGTACACAGCCGTGACGTAGTCTTGCTTGGACCCCACGGCGTGCGGCTTGCTGGCGTACGCGTGGAGATACTCTTGAAGCTTTGCACGATCAATGCCGTCAACAAACGTCTTTTCAAAGTCGATCGTTTGCTCAGCCACGGTATTGGCGTGCATGTCCACGGTGTTGGTCAGCGGCAGAGGCGCTTGCGAGCGGGAGGACGTGAGCGCGTAGCTGGCGGCTACAACGAGCACACCAGCAACGCCGAGCGCGCGCAGCCACGAACGGCGCGCTGGCTGAGCGGCCAGCGCCTGTCGTTCGTGGAATGTGCCGTACGCAGCATCGTTCTCTGCTTGAATTGCTGCCATGTCGGCTACCAACTCAGGTCGTTGTTGCGGGACCAAGCCGATTGAGAAGTGAGCGACAACGGCACATGAGAGGGAGCGGAGAGAGGAGAGAGGGAGACGAGCTGGTCATTCGTTGTGTCCACTTCGGTTTCGTGTGCGGGTGGGTGGGGTGGTGAGACCGTAAGGAATCGACTGAGATGGGAAGATACGAATTTTACCCAATCAAGATGCAGTATAGAGAGTTATTTTACCAACGACTCAGATGCTTCGTGATCACGCATCAAATTATGGCGGAGCACACAACACAGATCCTACCGACCTAGAATAAATATTTAAGTTTTATGTGATTGGTAGAAACACAGTTTTTCAGATTGATATGTGTAGTTATAGTTTCTGTCATACTTCGAACCGGATCGTCGACCAAAGAGCACGATGGAACTCTAAGAGATCTTCGAAAAGCAGTGTGAATATAGGAGACCTCATGCATTTCGTGTCGTCACACACAACTCAATTCATCGCATTGGAACCACAGACAAATGGCCGCCAAGACAGTACTCGTGACGGGCAGTACGCGCGGCTTTGGCTTGGCCTTCGTGCAGCACTACAAGCAGCTTGGATGGAACGTCATTGGCACGGCGCGCAAACTCGACACGGCTGACAAGGTTTGTTAGTCGACACGTACTCTGTCCATAGTTGACCATCTGGAGTATTGTCTTGACACGCGTATGTGTATGGGTGTCCACAGCTTCGAGCAGCGGGTCCGACCGACATGATCCAGCTCGACACAAGTGACGAAGCGTCGATTCTGCGCATGGCCGAGCAGCTCAAAGGTGAAGCGATTGATCTGCTGATCAACAACGCAGGCATCGCTGTCCGCGACTCGCTTTCGCGCGTCAATAAAGCGGATCTTATGAAACAGTACGAAGTCAACGCGGTCGGGCCGTTTCTCGTGACCAAGGCACTCCACCCGCATCTCAAGGCCGCTGCATCCGCCAGTGGCCACGCGACAGTCGCCAATATCTCGGGCATCGTCGCAAGCATTGCCGCTGGCTCGGCGTTCCCGGGTCTCTATGGCTACAGCGCCTCGAAGAATGCGCTTAATATGTTTCACGCAAAGCTCGCGCGCGAATTGAAAAAAGACAAGATCATTTCACTGAGTTTCCACCCAGGGATCCTCGCGACCGACATGACGGGCGGAAAGGGCCAATTTCAACCTAACGACGCGGCTGCAACTGTTGAGAAACTGATTTCCAGCGCGACGCTGCAGCAAAGTGGCAAATTTTTGGATCACACGGGCAAAGATCTCCCATGGTAAGTAATGCAAAAACAATCAGGATTTCTCCAGTCGACATCTCCAGTTCCATGAAACTATAAATAAAGAGAACGTAAACTAAATCTCAATTTTCTACTCGGATCTGTTTTCACCAGTCTCCATTGCACGCGTCCAGGGTACTGGCACACACATTTTGGCTACCCGGCATACGTATTTGGTTGACTAGCGTGATAACTTATTACAGTACTTCTGGGAAGGTATAACAGGTTGAACATTTCCGAATCGAGCTCCGCTCGATTTAGCCATACATGCGCGCTTGGCTCCGCAGGCCCGTAGGCCAAGGACTAGAGTTGACATTTTCGTGCTCGGCTACCGCGGTTTAGCCGAAGGTACGCCACGTAAGCGGCGCGACGGAGTCTCAACCTTGGCCAAACGATAGACTTGATAGGGCAGGTTTCAATGGCTGTATCAACTTATTCAGTGTGAATACGACATGCTGTTTGACAGGTTCCGACAAGGATTGTGTTGGTCAGCCAATTTCGTATTCAAATTGTGTATGAGAGCAGTACAGCATCTGGCGGATTCATGTTGAAGGTCGGTCTGACAGTCACTCATCTGTGGGGGAGCGCAGCTGATGACCAAAGGTTCTATTTTTTGTGAAACATTACCAAACACGTAACCTACAGGAGAATTTATTTTCGAAACGGAGAATATAACCATCCAGCAGGTCAATTTCAAACCTCCCGTAACTTTCCGTAAGCTTTCCTCTCTGGACTGTGGTACACTATGCCCTACTTCACCACACAAATCTTATGATGCAGAAGATAGTATGACGCATTCCCGCGCACTGCCACGGGCCGTTAAGCATGCGAGCATCTTAGCAACCTTCCCGTCCCATCCGCACGTATTCACTCTTCATTCTCCTGTTTCGCTCGCCCCTCAGCACCGCTCCAAGGTAGAGCAATGACGACCGACGCGAGCGCGGTTTACGGCACGTTTTTCGGGAAATCCGAGGCCAATCTCCAGCCTCCAGCGACCCACAATCGCCGCAAATGGCTGCGTGTCGTTGGCGTCGTATGCGTATTCGCTGTCAGCGTCGCGTTTGCGCTTTCCGGGTCGCCGCGCGGCTCGGCGATCGCCTTGAATACTCGTTTAGAAATGCACACGGATGCCACGGCCCAGCAGCAGCAAACGCTCGATTTCGAGAAGGCATTTCTTGACGGCATTGACCGTGCAAAGCTCCAAGAGTATCTCCACGCATACGCCAGTAAGCCCCATCCCGTGGGGTCTGCCCAAGACTATACAACCGCCGTGTATACCAAGGAAATGTTTGAGAAATACGGTCTCAAGGCCGAGATCATTGAGTATTATCCGCTACTGTCGACGCCGTCGCGCGTACCACGCGTCAAAATCACGGCACCGGCTGATGCCGTGCGCGAACTCAATTTGACCGAGGGCGTGGTCGAAGGGGACATCTGCACGACCTCTGAAGATGCACTGCCGCCGTACTTGGCGTACGTTGGCTCGGGCAACATTACGGCGTCGGTTGTGTACGCGCACTATGGCCGGCAAGCAGATTTTGACTGGCTTGTGGACCAGGGCGTCGAGCTGCAAGGCAAGATCGCACTGGTGCGGTATGGCGTGAACATGCGCGGCCTCAAAGTGTACCTCGCCGAGCAGTATGGGATGATTGGCACATTGCTGTATTCGGATCCCCAAGACGATGGCTTTGGCGTGGGGGACACGTACCCTCACGGTCCGTGGCGACCAGCCGATTCGTTCCAGCGCGGCTCGGCCCAGATCTTGTCGTTGTACGCGGGGGATCCCCTGACGCCCGGCTTTGCGTCGGTCAAGAATGCGTCGTACCTGTCGATAGACGACGCGACGTGTTTGCTGCACACACCGGCGACCGTACTGAGCTATGGACAGGCGTCACACATTCTCAAAGCGCTGGGTGGCAAGGCAGCGCCAGTGGCGTGGCAAGGTGACCTGGAGCTGCCGAACGGTTACCGCATTGGCGACGACGGCGCGACGCAGGTCAATCTGGATCTCGATCTGGATAACCACATTGGCACGATTTGGGACGTCATTGGGACCATTGAGGGATCCGAAGAGCCGGACCAAGTCGTGATCATTGGGAACCACCGTGACGCGTGGGTCTGTGGCGCCGTCGATCCGTCGAGTGGCTCGGCAACTATGCTCGAGATCGCACGGGGTTTTGGGGAGTTGCTCAAGCAAGGCTGGCGGCCTCGCCGCACGATCAAGCTCGCGTCGTGGGATGGCGAGGAGGCTGGATTGCTCGGCAGCACCGAGTACGCCGAGGACCATAAGGAAGAATTGCTCGAAAAGGCCGTGGCGTACATTAACGTCGACCTCACGTTCGGACCAAGTGTCTCGGCTGGTGGCACCCCGTCCATTGCCGAGTTTCTGTACGAGACTGCCAAGAGCGTCCCTCCCAACAAATTCTATGGGAATGAGACCGAGGCAACACTCTACGAGCAGTGGAAAGCCCAGTCCACGGCAGCTCGTGCCAAAAACCCCGCCCTTGAGAAGGTCACGCTTGCGCCAGAACACTTGATCTCGTTTCTCGGGTCTGGCACGGACTTTACCGCTTTTTACCAGCACCTTGGCATCATCTCCGCGAACCTCATGTTTGGATTTGCGGACGGCGCGTCGTACGGCACGTACCACAGTACTATGGACTCGCCCATGTATTTGGAGACGGCCGCAGACCCGCACTACACCTCACAGGCGACCACGGCGCAATGGTGGGGATTGCTGACGCTACGTCTCGCAACACTGCCCGTGTTGCCGTTTGACTTTTCGACCTATGGCGTTGCAATGCACAAGGATCTGAGCAATTTGGAAGAGCAGACAAAATCACTCAAATTGGAGATTGACTATTCGAGTCTCCGCAAGTCGATCGATCGCTTTATCTCCCAATCGACGGCGTTTCATCAAGTGACGAAAACGTTCACAAGTAAATACGATGCTGGCGACGCCGAGGACAAGGACGCCAAGAAACTCAACGACAAACTCGTGCGTTTGGAACGCCAGTTCATTTCCGAAAAGGGTCTTCAGCACCGTCCGTGGTATCGCCATGTCATTTTCGGTCCTGGCTTTTTCGAAGGGTATTTGGGAGCAGCATTTCCCGGCATCGCCGATGGCATTGCGTTCATGGACAACGCCACGACGATCCAAGCGCACGTCGACGACGTCGCGCAGATTGTCAAGAACGCCGCCGACTTTCTGGACACCGATTAAGGTAGGAAGACAGACGACCACAACGGTCGGTAGGAGCGGTGGTTGCTGGTTGCTGGTTAAGAAAGAAGGATGGTTGCATGCGCCTTTGCTCAAATATCAGAAAACTGAACCAACAAAAATTATGTGATGGTGTCGTGATGGATTAGTGGGTGGTAATGACAAAAAGACAGTTTGAAGGATCACAGAAAGACACGCTTCGGAAAAGCACTGCGTAAAGATTGAGAATCGTGAGTGAAAACATTTTACGTAACATATGATATCTGAGATATGAGATTTTCATTGGGGAAAGAGTCGGGTATAGAAGGTGTGATCGGATCATCAATGTACCTACGACAAGGCAACAGTTCGATCGAAGCTAGTAGACCGCGGACAGCATGAATTATATACAGAATGCCATGAGATGTTCCAAGCCAGTTCGCATCCGCACATGTGCGCAGGATCCAGACACGACTATGTGGAGCCGAGTTGTCCATCTACACCACAAGAGCAATCTACTTGGCTCTCGTTCTGCTCCAATGACTCTCCGTACGAATGACAAAACAATCCAAGCGAGTTGGTGCTCGTCATAATATTTATTCAGAGTTCAGCAAGCCCAAACGAGGACAACGGTTTTCATCGCCTGCTTCTCGCCACGTCATTTTCCAATCTTCCACCCCGCGCAATCACGATAAACCAGTCTCGATACAAAGACCATGCGGCTACTCTCAACACTCCTCCTCCTTGCTTCGACTGCAACTGCCAGTGCTATCCCTCCATCTCTATCACCTGCACTCGACCCCGAGTCCACCGCTATCCCATTCCCAGTGCACGCAAACCCCAATACCTCTCTCGACGTCTCGTCCGAAGCACGCAGCAGCGAGACCTGCGTGCAGCCCAAGAACGCCGTCAAACAATGGTACTACAAGGACCCCAAAGACGGCCCGTATGAGTGCTCCTCAGTCGGCGAGAAGAGCGGTCGTAAGTGGGCCATGCTCCGTGCGTTCCGTCGCAACAGTCGACTCGGCATCCACTACCAGTACACCAAAGACAAAAACGATCCGACGTGCCTCGAGTACTGGGGCTTCTACACTGGCGACGGCAACAAAATGCTGGCGCGGTACGTGCGCACGACAACCGATCGCGACATTTTCTTTCAGCGGTGGTGTGCACTTCCTGTGTACCGTAAAGACGGCAAGCAGGGTAAGCAGTGGGACTACTGCACCTGTACCAGTTCGTAGAAAGAGAGGGAGGCTCGAGGCCGTTTTTTTGTTGCGTGTTGCATGACTGCGTGTATTATCATAAAGAAAATTAGTACCATTTTTTCTGGTCACGGAAAAAGAAACGTGCATTTTGGATTTTGTGCTTTTGTGGAATACGTCCGATTGTTGGGGGTTCGTGAAAATCTGTGGCCCGCGTCATTGCCGGTTATATCCATTCATTGGATTTGTGGACGACCACGATTCCACTTGGTTGTCCACACGATCACTTGTCATTGGGGCCGTGGATGAGGCGGTATCGATTCACTGTGTAGATCGTATCGAAGTGGTCGAACACTTAGCCCTCAAAGTGCATTGTCCACTGGACAGGTGTCCGACTGGGTGCGAGTATTGATCTCTTGCCAGGCGTGACGCAGTAAAAGGTGCCCACTATGACGAGGCAGCCGCCACATTCAGTGCTGTATCGACGGTCTATCTTGTGAGGCCATTAGAGGGACGTCATGCATCCCTCACCTCTGGCTGATCGCCCGTTTCGAGGACAAGCCGAAGCAAGGCCACAAATACAAATATGGGAGGACCCGCTGATTTGCCGGGTCTCGTCGACGCTGGACGCGGAACCTAGCACTCTTTATCTGCTGTGAAACTCGGCAAGTCTGGCGAAGCATGGGAAGGTCATCTCGCTATTTTCCCGACGGTCAGCACCCCCTTCCCCCCTTCCTCTCTCATAAACTTCATGCGTACGGCTCGCCTCTTCCTCGTCTTCGCGGTATTTGTGGTGTCCTACATTGCTCCAGTACCCGCCCAGTCCAATGATAACCTCCCAACGATTGTCCACCCAGATACCATTGTATCACCAAGGACGCCGCCCGTGCGGCTGTTCAACGCGCCCAGTCACTGAACGCCCCGTGCAGCTGGTCGACGCGGCGGGACCAACGGCCGCTACTGAACCATGCTGAGTGCCTACCATCGACGCAGCAAAAAGACCAGTGGGAGTACACTTACAGCAACAGCATGGACGACCCCACGTGCATGCAGTACTGGACGTTTTACGAGACATCGCTCAAGCAGATGACGCGTGTCTTGCGCACAACGACGAACGATGACTTGATGCGCTGGTGTCTGCTGCCGATGCCGACGATAAGCGCGACCGCTACTTGATCCACGAATTGGAAGGCAATTTGTGGGTCTACTGCAACTGCACGGTTGCCGAGGTCGTCAGCATGGTGCCGCTCAGAGGCTATCCGATTTGATGTCCAGAGATTCCTTTTTCCAAGAGTCGCACTCACTTATTGTTCGAAAAAAAGAAGAAAAAACAGAAGGATATTCCCATCTCATATCCTATTCCTTTAAATCAGTACAATTCAATTCAAATTATGCTTTATGGCATAAAAATACTGTTATAGGAAAGTGAGTACTTAATCAGGGTATTAGTGGGGTTGAAGCTTGCAGAAGGGGTCAAGCATAATGGATGCCGTGCATCTCGCCACGCTGGACTTAGTGAATCCTTCGTGATTCACTCTCTCACTTCAGACGTAACGACCATGTGGCTCACCACCTATGTCGCCGCGGCCGCGCTCGCCGCCACGGCTCTTTTCGCGTCCTCCACCACGGCCGAGTCCAAAGGCGCGCGCTGCTTCTCCGACGACTTTCTCTTTGGCTCGGCCACGGCCGCGTTTCAAGTCGAAGGCGCGGTCAAGGAAGGCGGCCGGGAGCCGAGTATCTGGGACGACTACTGCCGCGCGGAACCTGACCAACTGTGTGCCAATGTCGCCGACGATTTCTACCACCGCTACAAAGACGATATCCAGCTCATGGTCGAGACCGGTCTCCAGTCGTTCCGCTTCTCGATTTCGTGGTCGCGGGTCATGGCCTGGGACAACTCGACCAGGCGTATGAAGGTCAATCCCGAAGGCGTGGCATTCTATCACGCGCTGATTGATGAATTATGCGACAACAAGATTGAGCCGATCCTCACGCTCTACCATTTCGATCTCCCGCTCTCCCTCCAGACGCAGCTCTCACCACCGGGCTGGTTGAATGCCGAGATCCAGGATCATTTTGTCGAGTACTCAACGCTTATGTTCAAGGAATACGGCCACAAGGTAAATTACTGGTCGACGTTCAACGAGCCGACCACCCAAATCGCCCAGGGATATTCTGGGTTGATCGCCCCCGGCTTTTCCGATTCGGACACCCAGGCTTACATCGCCTCGACCAATATCTTGGTCGCCCACGCCAAGTCGGTCGCACGCTTTCGGGAGCTGAAAAAGGAAAATGTCGTTGGTGACAAGGCTCGCATTAGTATTGTGTTGGTGTCCAAGTATTTCTACCCGCTTAACGAGACCAACCCCAAGGACGTGGAGGCGGCCGAGCGCGGATTCATGTTTGGCATGGGCTGGTTCCTCATGCCAATTGTGACGGGGGATTATCCAGCGGTTATGCGGGAGCGTGTGGGGGATCGTCTCCCCACATTCACAGACGAAGAGTCGAAGCTGCTCAAAGGATCGTACGATCTCTTTATGCTGAACCACTACGGCTCGAATGCCGTGACCGACTGCGACTCGCCCACGTCCAAGACACCATGCAGCAGTCTATTGACGGGGTGGCTGAGCGACAAGGGGATCGACCAAACGCAGGTCATGCCAGGATCAATGCAAGGCAAAGTTGATAGCCACGGCAACAATTATTGTACGGACTTTACAGGATACCCACCCGGATATCTCGCATTCATGAAGTGGGTCCATGAGAAAGATCCATCGGCGGATATTCTCCTCACGGAGAATGGCTGGTGCGGCAATGACGACATTGAGAATATGGATCAGCTCCAGTACTTCCAAGCGTTCGTTGAGCAAGTGTACATTGCTATTACCAAAGAGAAGATTCCGGTCATTGGGTACACGGCGTGGTCTTTCATGGACAACAACGAATGGGGGTCCTACGGGCCTCGCTTCGGCTTGTACTATGTAAACTTTACCGAGGAAACCGGATCTCCGGATTTCTACGAGCCAAAGCCAACGGATTTGGCACGGATTCCTCGTCCAGCGGCCAAGTGGTTTAAGAAGGTGGCGTCGACGCGGTGCTTGGACGACGCGAGTGAGCTGGCGGCGACCACTTCGAGTGAGATGTCGACCTTGGGTTACATTGGTTATGTAGTTGGTGGGGTGGCTGCTGTGGGAGTGGTTGTAGCTGGAGCCATGATCTACAGACGCCGCCGTGGGTACACGTACATCCCTGAGTAGTCAATATGGTGAGTATCATATCACAACGCTTTTCGTGAATGTCCACTGGCTGTGCTATTCTCAATTTCTAGTTGGTGTGTTCACCGCCAAAGGTTTGGCCGGCATGATGCCGACAGTTAATGACCCCATGCGGGTTATCGACCGCTTTGTATCGTAATCTTGATCATAAATGAGACCGTGGAAAACACTTTGGTACCAACGCATAGAAGTACGAATCGGAGTTGTGCATCAGTACTCTAATTTATAAATCGCTTCAAACAATTCTGAACGACTGATTTGAGCTAGTTCACAGGTATGAGATTTTGAAGTGGCATTAACATCGTAATGAATTTCCACTGGCTTCCGATTTTTAGAGCTCCTCACCAACTTCAGTTGGGATCCCTTGGATCGTAATTTTCAGTCACTCTGCGTCTCGCTCTCTCATATCAAGCGGTCTAACCTTGCGCCTAGCAACCTTCTGCACACCTTCTGTACGACCGCCGTAGTGGCCGCCGCGGCGCTCTTCTACCACAGCCTCCTTCCCCGAGGAACTTTTATGTTTGGCTCGGCCACGGTCGCCTACCAGGTTGGATGTGCGAAAGGAGGCGGTCACACACCCAGTATCTGGGACGATTTTTGCCGCAAAAAAACAGGTCTTCTCTGTGCAAATGTCGCTGACGATTTCTACCACTACTACAATGACGACGTGAAACTCATGATCGAGACCGGTCTCCATCCGTTCTGCTTCTCATCTCGTGGTCGCGGATCATGGCCTGGGACAACTCACCAAGCGTATGAAGGTCAATCCTGAAGGCGTGGCATTCTATCACGCGCTGATTGATAAACTACGTGCCAACAAGGCTGAGCAGATTCTCACGCTCTATCATTTCGATTTGCCGCTCTCCCTCCAGACCGAGCTCTCGCCTCCGGGGTGGCTCGACGCCGAGATCCAAGACCATTTTGTCGACTTCTCAGATCTGGTCTTCAACGAGAATGGTCAGAAAATTAATCTGGGGGCGACCTTCAACGAGCCGACCACTCAAGTCGGGTTTGACTACTCGACCGGGATGATCGCGCCAGGAATCTCTGGCTCCGACACTCAGGCCTACGTGGCCTCAACCAAACTCTAGATCGCCCATGCCCTGTCGGTCGCTCGCTTCCGACAGCTCAAGAAGGAGAATGTGATTGGTGACAAGACTCGGATCGGAATTGTACTCGAATCTCAGTATTACTATCGGCTAGATTCGTCCAACCTCGAGGATGTCGAAGCTGCCTAGCGTGAGGTGATGTTTGACATGGGCTGGTCCCTCATGCCGATCGTCACGGGGGATTATCGGCCGTGATGCGTGAGCGTGCGGGTGATCGACTCCCGAAATTTACGGAAGAAGAGTCGGAGAGCTAGTGAAGGGTTCCTATGAGCACTTCATGTTGAACCCTTACGGTTCAACGCCGTGACTGGCTGTGACTTCTCTAACCTAAGACGCTGTGCAAAGGCTTTCTCCCAGGCTGGTCATTCGATAAAGTCATCGACCAGACTCAACTCGTCCCAGGCTCGATACAGGGCAAAGTTGATCGTCACAGCAATGATCACTGCACAATGTTTACGAGGTACCTGCGTACATAAAGGGGGTTCATGCGAAGGATCCATCGGCCGATACACTGCTGACGGTGAACGGCTGGTGCGGTGACGATGAGATCGGAAAATATGGATCAGCTCCACTTCTTCCAGTCGTTTGTCGAGCAAGGTAGATCGCCGTTACCGAAGAGAAAGTGCCAGTGATTAGCTACACAGCGTGGTCATTTTTGGACAACTACGAATGGGGATCGTACACGCGTGCTTTAGCATATACTATGTCAACTACACGAAGCTTGTCAATTCTACTTGATGTGGTTTCAGGTATTACAATGAGTATCGTTGAGTTTGTGAAATGATACATTTCTCAACTGTCTTGGTGCTCTAGTGATACGGTGTACCTGCCCAGGTTACTGCCGGTGAAAGGTGTTGCGCAACGTCTCCTCCACTCGATCTGCCCAAATATTTTCTGGGAAGCTCGCTCGAATCGCAAAGATTATGCATATCATTATACTACAGTACACGGATCTGTCAGAACCAGACTGGTCTCACCACTCGTCAATTCCATAATATCAGTAGACTGGATTACCGTAGTCTGATGATCGTTGCATATTAAACTGATATACGATATTCCAGACATAAACACCACATTGAACTTTGAACCTATTACGCCTCAGTACTCTTCCTGATTGTGGAATCTAGATGGATCGCCATCGCCATCGCCATCGCCATCGCCATCGCCACTTTGCGTTTCGCCCGCTTGCTTTAAGAGGTCCAGGAAACCATGCGTCTCGTCACTTTCATCACGACCGCCGTGCTAACGGCCGCGGCGCTCTTCAACTCCCCTACTTCTGCCGAGTCGAAAGGCGCGCGATGCTTCCCCGACGAATTCATGTTTGGTTCGGCCACAGCCGCCTACCAAGTCGAAGGCGCTGTCAAAGAAGGCGGTCGTACGCCCAGCATGTGGGATGACTTTTGCCGCGAGAAACCGGGTCTTCTTTGCGCCAATGTCGCTGTGGACTTCTACCACCGCTACAAAGACGACATCAAATTGATGGTGGAGACCGGACTTCATTCGTTCCGCTTCTCGATCTCGTGGTCGCGTGTGATGAACTGGGACAACTCGACTAGGCGTATGAAAGTGAACCCTGTAGGCGTGGCATTCTACCACGCACTTATCGATGAACTCCAGGCCAATAACATTGAGCCGATCATCACGCTGTACCACTGGGACTTACCGTCCGAATTGCAGACGCAACTGTCGCCGCCTGGCTGGTTGAATGCCGAGATCCAAGATCATTTCGTCGACTTCTCCGACCTGGTTTTCAACGAGTACGGCAGCAAGATCAACCTTTGGACGACCTTTAATGAGCCAACGAGCCAAGTTGGGTTTGGGTACTCAATCGGTATGGTTGCCCCAGGGTACTCTGGCTCTGACACGCAAGTGTACGTCGCCTCAACCAATCTTCTGGTGTCCCACGCCAAGTCGGTCGCGCGCTTCCGTGAGTTGAAGAAACAAAATGTGATTAGTGAGAAGGCGCGTATCGGTATTGTCCTCGTGTCGCAGTACTACTACCCGCTCGACGAAACAAACCCCAAGGATGTGGAGGCTGCGGAGCGTGGGATGATGTTTGACATGGGCTGGTTCCTCATGCCGATCGTGACGGGTGACTACCCGGCGGTGATGCGTGAGCGTGTGGGTGATCGTCTCCCCAAATTTACCGAGGAAGAGTCCAAGCTCCTCAAAGGATCGTACGATCTCTTCATGCTAAACCACTACAGCTCAAATACTGTGACCGATTGTGATTCCCCCACCTCCAAGACGCCGTGCAAAGACCTTCAGCCTGGATGGCCATTCGACAAGGCTATTGACGCGTCCCAACTAGTCCCAGGGTCGATGCAAGGGAAAGTCGACCGCTACGGCAATGACCACTGCTTGATGTTTTCGGGGTACCCACCTGGATATCTCGCCTACATGAAGTGGGTACATGAGAAGGATCCATCGGTCGATATCCTGCTGACGGAGAATGGCTGGTGCGGTGACGATGAGGTTGAGAACATGGACCAGCTCAAGTTCTTCCAGCTGTTCGTCGAGCAAGTGTACATCGCGATCACCGAGGAGAAATTGCCGATTATCGGGTACACAGCGTGGTCGTTTTTGGACAACTACGAGTGGGGATCGTACACGCCTCGCTTTGGGATGTACTACGTCAACTTCACGGAGCAGACTGGCTCCCCAGATTTCTACAAACCAAAGCCAACAGACCTAGCTCGCATTCCTCGTCCAGCGGCCAAGTGGTTCAAGAAAGTGGCGTCGACGCGTTGCCTCGATGACTCGAGCGAATTGGCAGCAGCCACGTCGAGTGAGACGTCGACGCTGAGTTACGTTGGTTATGGAGTCGGTGGTGTGGCTATCGTCGGTGCGATCGCGGCGGCAGCTGTGGCGTTCCTGCGTCGTCGTGGCTACAACCGTATTCCGCAAAACTAAGGGATCTCTTGCTCATGCACAAAGGAGCGAAGGAAGCTCGCTAGAAAATGTACAAATGTGTCCTTCGTAGGACCTGGAAGTAGACAGGTTCAGATCAGATGTTTTTATTCAGTGTGAATGCATGATCAGACTCGATAGTACTGTGCTTAGACTTGTGTAATGAGTCGGGTTTCTCGTTTGATGACTCAAGCCGCTTGGCAGCACTGACGAAGTAGTAAAGCTCACACAACTACAGTCGACGGCGTACAAACCATGTTAACAATTAGTTCCAGACTATTCCACTTCGTACTGTCATTAGATCCACTGGAAGGTATAGCATTCAATTCCAGGGTTCGTTGACTCCCACTCGGCGATGAGAATCTTGTCAAAAAATCTCAGCACGAGTGCTAACAGTAAGAAAAAGTGCATGTGGTAGTTGCCAACTTCTCTCGTCTCAATTCAACGGAATACGGTTGTAACCCCGGCGACGCAGTAACACCATCGCAGCCGCCGCGATCACACCCACAACAGCCACACCACCAGCACCGTAACCAATGCAGCCCAACGTCGACATTCTAGACGAAGTGGTCGCCGCCAGCTCGCTCGAATCATCCAGGCAACGCGTCGACGCGACCTTCTTGAACCACTTGGCCGCCGGACGAGGAATGCGAGCGAGGTCCGTCGGCTTTGGCTCGTAGTAATCCGGAGACCCAGTCTGCTCCGTGAAGTTGACATAGTACATACCGAAGCGAGGACCGTATGAGCCCCAT
>JAADVD010000368.1:0-28877 GCA_023334535.1 Pythium vanterpoolii
ATAGGTTGACTCGTCGTAAGTCTTGGTCCAGGCCTCGATCTTCTCGAGCAAGTGACCCGCCCGGGCACCGTAGACCGACTTGAGCGTGAGCGTGCGGTGCGTGTCAAAGATTTCGCGCTGGATCGACGAGAGATGCTCTTCGAGCCGCGCGACTTCGGTCTGCAGGTCCTTGGGCAGGGCCTTGAACTGCTGGAGGCGATTGAACACGCGGCCGTTCAAATGGGCCATGTTGGTTTTGGTGGTCGTTGTTGGCTGTTGCATGTTGACGTTGGTGTAGTCGGCGGCTGGTTGTTGCATGTTGGTGTTGGTGGTGCCAACAGCTACAAGCAGGTCCGAGTCCTTGACCTCCGGGTCTTCGGTCGCCGAACTCGACACGTCGTCGGGTTTATCTTCCTTCTGGAGCGTCACGAAGCCTTGAGGATGAGGGCATCGAGATCACTGGCATGTGACCATCACGAACGACCATGTCGACCAGCTACACGCTAAACGACTAGCGATGGTGGTCAAACACATACTGTGTAATAGCGAGATCCCCGTTCTGCAGTGCCGTCGCAGAAGCGCTCATGCCATTGTCACGTCGTGCACCACTGACGCAGCGGCCGCTTCAGGGTGCGGCACTGGCGCAGGCGTGGGTGAGTCAACGGATGGTGTCGTGCGCGTCTTGGGTTCTTGGCTTGGCGTGCAGTTGGTTTCCAGGATAACCTCCTGTAGCACACAGAGAATACAACTATCGACACAGTTCGCATGCTACTACATCAGCACCTTCACGTGATCACGCAGTATCACGCCGACCAACGCGTCTTGTGGGTCGTGCCGTTCGTGTCGCCCTCCGTGCGATTCGTCGCGAGCCACTGCACCACGTCCGCATGGCCGTTTTGGACAGCAAACTTGGCGCGCGTGCAGTGCCGCCTTCGCCACGCGTCGCGTGGAGCCACCGGATGACGTCGAGATACCCATTCATGGCGGCCGTATATGCATCGTACGGGTCGTAGATTATTGATCGGACTTGTGCGTGTGCAGCCACTGGAGAACGGAGAGGTAGCCTTGATGCGCTCACAGGCCGTGTCGTCTCCAGACCAGCCATCTTTATCGTCGTCCAGCAACCACTGGTAGAATGCCAGGAGGTCTGCCTCCGACTGTGGCTTCCGCGCAGGTACATGGACGGGTGCAACGCCGCACGCGTGCCAGAGCCACTGAAGTGTGTCGACGTGGCAAACGTGTGCCTCGTAAAAACCGACGCCATCGTGATCGTGTCGGTGAAAAGCGTGGCGTCCCACTGCAGTACCTTGGGTCCACCCGATCGCGTCGCCGCCCACACAAACTTGTCTCGGAATTAACCACACAGATGGCTCGTGATCACAACGTCGATCAATGGCTCGAGCTGTGGTTGACACACGCCGCGAACGAGCTATCCAATGAGGTCTTCTTCGTTGTGGAGCCTTGTGCTGCGGCTTGCGGTGGCGTGCGGAGGAGGGAGGGATGGAGACAGCACGAGATCAGATTGGTGACGTGGGGCAGATCCGCCACGCGAGGGTCGACGCGCTGGAGGGTGGCTTTCGCCTGCGCGAAGGCAGGCAGCGTCATGGCGAAGTGGAGCGAGTTCAATTCGGAAATAAAGAACCATTTGTCGCTGGTCCATGGTTCGCACGCACCCTGTCAGTCAGAATGATTGTGGCTCTTACTGATGTACAGCATAATATTCGCAAGTGAGCGGCCAGGAACTCTCGAACATATTCAAATTGAAGTTTGCACCCGCCATCAAAGGCAAGCTTCAAGATTGACGAGCTTTGATATTGAATGTTGCATTGTAGGAGTTCCATCTGAACTTCCTTAGTTCAGTATATTATACCAACTGCCTTTAGCGTTCGCCTCGCGAACACGCTTGTCAAATTCATGTGCGTGCCATAGCACGAACTCCCGTAACGGATGGTTACGTGTGTTTCAGCACCCACAGACAGACCGCCGGAGTGATTGCGACATGAATTCTTGTGGCTGACATGTCGTAGCAAAAAGTTCATGCGTCAGCAAGAG
Organism: Pythium vanterpoolii; assembly: GCA_023334535.1. Classification (NCBI taxonomy): domain Eukaryota; phylum Oomycota; class Peronosporomycetes; order Pythiales; family Pythiaceae; genus Pythium; species Pythium vanterpoolii. Next base: position 2,032 of record JAADVD010000368.1, read on the forward strand.
CGACCGCTGTAAAGCAATGCGTGCTCGACTCATGCGTGTCAAGCACGCATGGCTGGACCCACCAACATTATTCTCAGCAAAATGGATCTGGAGAGCCACTAGGATGTATTGCATTTTGTATTCTTTAGTCAGAGCTATTGACGAAATGTCTAGTTTGGAATATCGGCTTTAAACGAATTCGCATGCCAACAGACCCAAGTTCAATTTAGTATTACCTTATTAGCTTCGTCGATGAAAAGCTAACGTACCCGAAACTAGCCTTCTTGAAATGACGTGTTTGTACGCCTTCTTGAAATCACAACATACTCTTCCACACTCCATTGCCGTCTCATCCAAACCCACCACATCACGTCGCCTCTCCAATTGCTCTCACTCTCTCTTTCACTTCCCATGATGACTACGTCTTCTACGTCTTCTATACCATCATCATCGCCGCGCGTTGTGGTCGTGGGCGGTGGTATCATCAGTCTCAAGTCGGCGCTTGCGCTGTTGCAGCGCGGTTTCCAGAACGTGCGCATCGGCGCTGAGTCGTTTGACGACCTGTCTCCTCTCCCTTGTCGCTGGTGCGATCTGGATGCCGTTTGCATTGCCGCCCGGCATGGATCCATACCGAACCAAGTGCGTTCTTCTAGCCCTGTCATTAAAGACCCAGCGACTCGCTCGTTGATTGTGTCTATAGGAAATGGTGCGAGGTGAGCATGGTGCGGCTGGACAATCTCTACCCAAGGCACGGTGACGCTGTCGCATCCACTACATCAAGGTCACGATGTTATGGCCGACGGTGTACCCGACGTGGTGCGTTTCGTTTTCCGTCTCACTCATTGTCTCTCTGATAGAAAGGCAACGGACTGACGCACCTGGAATTGAATAGACGCATCCGTACTGGTTCCACTGCGTCAAGAACTACCGCTTGTTGACGCAAACGGAGGCGCAGACCGTGCGCCATGACATGACCCATGGCAGCACGTTCGAGACTATCATCAACAAGCCAGCGTACGTTAGGTGTACGAAGTATATTCCTACTCGTGGTCGTATCACTACTCACCAGGATTAGTATTCTATCACAGAGTGCTCATGGATTTTCTCCACAGGCAGAGCACCAAGCTGGGCGAAACCTTTGAGGAAGGACGCGTCGAGAACGTCGACGCCATTACAGACTGTGAGCTAATGGTCAAATGCACGGGGCTGGGTGCCCGAGCATTTGCTCAGGATGAGCTGATGTACCCCGCGCGCGGCCAGCTCTTCCGCGTCCACCATCGTCGACCACGCAGTTCACTATGGTTGTCCACCGCGACGGCTCCCACACGTACGTGCTGCCGCGTCCCCACGGTGAGATTGTGGTTAGCGGCACAGCCGCACAATTGGAATCTGGAGACGACGATCACGACCTCCACGGTGTCTGGGACCGCGCGTGTGCAGCCGTGCCAGCCCTCACCGAGAGCACACTCATGGTTAAGCACTGCGGTTTGCACACAACCACGGAAGCACCTCTAGTTGGCCGATCATTGTCGCGCCCGCAATGGCATGCTTCGCGTCGCCCGCGGTCTCGTTCACCAAGAACCACTGGACCACGTGAAGTTGGCAGTTGGTGGCCGCTGTTATGAGTGTCTGCGGCTCACAGCATTCAGTGCGGTTTGCATACAGCCACTCGACAATGTGCAAGTGGCCATTCAACGCCGCAATGCCCCTAGACCACGAGTAAGTTCGCTTCGGTCTGGGGATGGCGGACGGCATGGGGTGAGTGATGAAGCACTCGCGCTCACGACGCAGCCACTCGAGCGTGTCCACATTGCACGCATTGTGGGCATAACGCGCTAGCAAATTCTCCACGGCCATGCCATACCAGGCATGCTGGTGTCCCACTGCAGCACCTTGCGACCTCCATCCATGTCGAGGCGAGGCCTACACAGACTGGTCACGGACCGGGTCGCACACTCGAGTAGAGACCACCAAGTCCATAGCTGCTTCACAGGGACGGTGGGATACGCCACTCGTCAGCACCATGATTAGATCACCCTTGTTTGGCATGAACCCGCGGTCGATATCAAACTGAAACACACCGAGACTTGCGGTATCCCCTCTTTGCATCGCTTTGAAAGACGCTGCGAGTGTTTGCTTCATCAATCTCATCGCGGGCGTCGCGCCGCCGCAAGAGGTTGGTGCTCCTGGCTCGCAAACACAGCATCGATAGCACCTCTTCTGAATCGACCACTTCGAAACCGACGACGACCAGCCACTCACACGATGCGGTCTGAATCTCGGTCGCCAAGATAAAGCAGTGCCACTTTGAGGCTTTGTGGACACAGGCTCCGAATACCCGGTGCGCACCAGAGACCGTCGCTGCGATGCAGGACAATCCACCGGACCCCTTCCAGCGAGCCGTACTGCAGTGCCAGCTCCAGAGTGCGGGCGGCAAGCGGCGCCGGATGAACACTGTGAATCAGCTGGACGAGCGTGAGGTCGTTTTGCCGAAGCACCACGCTCTTGCTCTTGTTGACACATGGTCCTGACGCTGCTGCGAAGCCATCGAGATGCTCACTAATCCTGGTTAGCTTGGTTTCGTCTTGTGCAAAGAGGGCTGTATCGTCCGCAAAGCTTCCTACTAGGGGCAGTGTGCCGGGTCGCTGTGGCATCGGGTCGTTGAGCGTCTCGTCCACTGTGATACACCGGTAGTGTGGGTCCATGGCAAGGAAGAAAAGCGAATGCGCAAGTGGGCGGGCTTGACGTATGCTACGTGCCATATCGAGCGGTTTGGACAGGATTCCCTTGACACAGAACCTGGCAGTTGTTTCAGTATGGGTAGCTGTCATGGCACGAATGAAGCGCGCTGGGAAGAGCTGTGCTCAAGTCACTCGATGAGAAAAGCTCGATCCAGCGAGTCGTACGCCTTTTGGGTATCAGGCAACACTGCCACTGTCTGACTATTGGTCTGTGTGGCTGACCGCTGGGTGCCTGTGACAGGTCGATAACGTCGTGGATGTCGCGTCCCGGCACAAACTCCCTGGCTGAGCGCGATGAGGTTGGGGGTGACGATTTGGTCCGCGTTGTCAGGAGTCTCATGAAGATTTTGTAGTCTCTATTCAGCAGGCAGATTGGTCGGTAGCCGAGCGGGTCGGTCGATCTTCCGCTTTTCGGAATACACAGAATAGTGGCCTGTTGGAAGCTGGGGCGTCACTCCGTGTTCATAGCATTGATTGAAGAGTGTGTGGAGGACCGGCACGAGCGCGGCTGCGTGATCTCTATACCACGCGTTGGGCAATTTGTCTGGGCCGCCGCTCTTAGTTCTCTTTCAGCGTTTGGTGCTGGCCGCTGTCTCTTTAACCGTGAAAGCAACTCCGAGTGCGTCGGTCGCTGTGTTCTCCAGGGTGCACGTCCGGATAGACCTTTATAGTTGATTCCTCGGCTCGCCCTCGGGTTGCGTGAAAACTGAACGCCAACCATCCACCATGCGATTTGCCAGATCTCTTGGGCACGGGCAGGGCGCTCCTTCGGTGGCCTGCAAGCTGGTCACCGGTCTCCTCAAGGGCTGGAGTGATGCTCATTCGAAGAAGTGTTTTGTGGCTGCTCCACCTTTGGCTTGGCTCTATGCATATCTTTTCCGCCGTTTCAGGCTATGCCAATGTGCTACTGCGGAAGGCAACCCTCATTCGATTCTTGCATCGAATAAAACAGACCAGGGGGGTGCTTCAAGGCGTATGATCTCCGCCTACCTAAATGAAGTCTACCAGTGGATGTCTAATGAAGGCATCCATGGATGGTATGACGACGAATATGCGTGTGCCGCGAGGAAGGAATACTTCTCCACGATGCAGTGGCTCCACGTCCACAAGCCTGGGATGCTTGGGAAATATTCAGTAGAACACTGCATGACCACCTGGGATTGTCTAGTGGTTCGACGCCAACCGCACCGAACGCTGCACAGCTCAGACGCTGGTGACGGCGTCCTCGAACGGCCATCTCCGCGCGCGTCGACAGCTCAGCCCTACAACCCCAGCTCTTCGGGACACGTACAGTTTTACTACCCTGGCAATGGGAGAGCGCTGTAGGTATCTTGGCATCCAAGTTGGACGGGCGATTTCCGAGGCGGACGTTTGAAGCTGACTATGTCCCAGATTGAACAGCGCCTCGTCATGGCCTCGGCAAAGACGCACAGCACGTATCAACGAGCTACGTTGGTCAACGCTATCGCGCTCCCTAAAATTCTCTTCGTTGCGCGCCACCACTGGCCCGCTCCGCAAAGAATAAAGACCATGGATGCTCGAGTCCGCCACTTGGTGTGGACTGAACTTTTTACAGAGTCAGTGCTGGCAGGGTCCCTCACCCAACGTTGGATGTCACAGGATCTCGCGCGTCTAGCACCCGGTGCGGATGGGCTGGGCATTCCCAATCTGGAGCTAGAGCTCGCGACACTGGCAGCGCAAGTCGTCGGCAAGTGGTGCTACGAGCCCGTCGGAATCAGGGAATGCGTCGCCAGGCTTCACAGCAGCCAGAGCGAAAGTGTCCAACCAGCCCTCTTTCTCACGAGCACGCAAGCTCCTCCTGGAATACTGGCCACACTCTGGGAAACTGGCTCACGGACGCTCAGATGGATATATGTCTCCACGCAGGATTTTCCTCTACGACTCCTCATACGCGACGGAATCGTGGCCCTCGCCATGGAAAAGTAGTGGCGATGGTGGCGGGGCATGTATGAACGAGACTATGTTCCAGAGTAGCGGACTCCGTCACGTGATCGTGGGTGGGAGTTCGGACGCTAAGGTTCCAACCAATCCTGCCTTTCCCGCTGACCAGTCCGTGCGACAACCCGGCATCTCTACATATGAGACTCAACTGTGGACGCGATTGAGACACCATCAGCTGCACGTTTGGGGCTCAAGCGCACACGAAGGTGGCTGTGCACGCGGAGCGCGCACGACGATAGCTAAGCCGTCTTCACTTTAAGTCACGTGGAAATGTGGACACGTAGCTCATCTCTGGCGCAGCATCGCTGACTTATGGGGCGATGCACGGTGCGAATAGGTGGCACTTCGCCATGCAGTGTTCACTAGAACACCGCTGCCGACCGCCATCGATTGAAGAACCGCCATCACAACGCCAGCGACTCAGGGGATTCCCCATGAGGTCAATAGTGGGTGATCGCATTGAGCTCTGGCTGCGCCGAGATTGGCTCCAACTCGTCACCACCGGTCTCCAGCAATTGTGGGCGAGAAGTGTGAGGGCCGCCACGGGAGAGAAAACTATACTGACGTTAATGACGATTTCTTTGCGGTTCGACATATGTGGGCGACCAAACGACGCGATAACATAACTGCGATCTACGACAGTGACAGCGAGACTACCAAGCTGGATGTGCAAATTCTGCGGGCATATACAGAGGGGTGGCGACCAAGGAGACACCCCTCCCACGCTACCCGACCACGAAGGCAGTATGTCTTCTGTTCTTTGACGGCGGGAGCCGAGGCAACCCGGGCCAGGCGGCAGTGGAGCAGTCGTGGTCCGGCTTGGTGAGACACCCGAGATTATCTGGGCGGCCGCGATGTCCTGTGCGCACGTCAACACAACCAACAGCGACGCAGAGTATCAAGGCCGCTGTACTGGCCTTGACGCAGCGAGCCGCTAAAGCTGGCACTCACTCTCCTTGATATCCGAGGCCTCATGGCGGCGGGATTTTGTTGGCGACAACACCCTTATTACAGCGGACGACAGCCCAGTGACGCACAGGACCTTCGCTGATGTGGCAAGAAGGGGTGACACAATTTGCGACATTATTGAAGTCCAGCGCGACGGCTCCTCCTGGCGCGTTTTCGGAGTCGCAAGCTCGCGTACCCGCTCGCCCAGCTCGAAGCGCAACATTACCGCAAACTATGTGACGCGCAGGTCTACAAATTCCCGTCGATATGGCTCCACAGGACCCTCGATTTCGTGCAAGTGACACCAGCGACGAAAGATGTGTGGAAGCTACGCTGCGACCCCGGTGGCGAGCTCACTCTCCCATGGAAACAAGCTCCTAAGGTCCAGCTTGCTGTCGTTCGGGTAGCCTCGACCACAGACGTCACGGCCAACGTACGACGCACCATTGGCGAACCTACGGCTCGAGACCACGACATCAGTGGTTAGGACCGATTCGGGCAATATGGAGTCCAAGGGACGCTGCAATTTCCAAGGCAAAATCAAGAAAACACGTGCGAGCTGCGTCGTCGCGGCGCCCATATGGAGGTGAAGCGATGAGAAGAACGGCTGATCGAGGACAACATAGATATAGGAACAGCCATGGCCAAGCTTGGCTGGAAGGACATCAACAAGTTGGTTGGGACAACCTCCCGCCAACGGCTCCATCTGCGTCGCATCATAGGAAACCGCCTCTCAGGTTGGGACAGACTCCACCATGGACGCGGTTGCCCAAGCTGCCCCAAGACGCAGAACGGCGGCAGTGTGAACCACATTTTCTGGGATTGCCCGGCAGCACAGAAACTGTGGCAGGTCCTCCGGGACGGGTGGGCGGTCAGCAGATTTGGGATGCCCAGGGAGTGGAACAAATCAAGGCGGCGGTGTTTGACCTCCGGCTACCACATTTTCCACATGCTCCCTAGCAGCTCGCCGATCTTGCGGCGATCCAGAAGACTGACGCTGACGCCTCCGGCGTAGTTTATGGAGCAGCGCAGGTGGCGTGGCAACAGCTAGTGTTAGAAATGCTACTGACAATCTGGTGGTGGCGCCACAAACATCCGAGACGGCGAACAAGAGTGGAAATTGGAGAGAGCGCAACCCTTTTTGAGCGGCGTACTGCGTATCACGCGTGCGGACTCACCAAGCGCGTTCCTCCGAATGCGCACCTCCGAGATCCGAGGATTCAGCTCCTCGCTGCAATCAACAAGGTTTCCAGGACAACGGGATCGCGATTCCATAGGCAACGGCGGTGCAGTACCAAGCTCGTCACATTTGTTTCTTCGACGGAAGGCCCAGGGGAAATCCAGGGCCAGGAGGGGCGGGTGCGAGTATCCTGGCCATAGAAGACTGCGCTGTCACGGCGCGAGTGGTGTGGAGCGCGTGTATGACACAAGCACAGCCCGATATGACGAACAAAAAAAGGCTGAATACCTGGCCCTCATCGCGGAATTTTACGCTAGATACGACTGAATAGACTCCGGCTTCATAGCTATCATACCATTTTTCATTCGACCTGTCTACTGTACGCGAAGCCTGTGTGCTGAGTCTTATCCCATCACAGAGTGGCGATCCCGGGGCGAAGACGAATGGCAAGCAAACCAACGTCGCTGTCAGACTGTGAGATCACGACGTGGACGAGATCTCGTTGACAGTGTAGCGGCGTGAATGGAGCTGTAGGCAATGGTGACCAGGACGAGCAACCCAGCATGCCCCCAACCGTGCTGGCCGTATCTAGACAAATATCAATACCACCGTTTGAGAGCTGATTCTCGAGTCCGGGCGGCGAATGGGCTGTGGGTTTATATCCGATGGGACACTGAACAGAACAGTTCTGCTGTGGACTCGCGATCGAGTTGACATATCACCAACTGATCAGTTCAAGGAAAAGTAGGTTGAAGATGCTTTACGTCTCGACGGTTCAGTTGTTCGAGAAAAAGTTGTCCTGTTGGTGCTTGAGTTCTACAATACGAGATTAGCCGAACGCGACAGAATTCGGTAGCAACAGGTGATATGGTGATCATTGTCTTGTGACAGTGAACGAATGAAGGCATGAAACTGCTCCGGTACTTCTATATATTCTTCAATTCTATAAAGTAGTATATTGTATGATGGAATCCAGAAGTAATTGTAGAATGTACTGATCTAACGTGGTGGTGACCAAAAATCGAACGTTTTGTTTACGTTGAAGTTGGCTGCGGATTGGCACAAAGTGAAACGTTTGGCGGCTGGCGTGGGCTGCCACTTTAGCCTGGTCTCACAGGCTCCACCGGAAACGATGCAGGTTAGTTCTCCATGGCTCAATATGCTGCAATCTGCTAGACGTAATTCAATCGCCTCCAACTGCTTCAACATTGCTTGCTGGATCTGCACTCTCACACCGCTAAAACACTCACCTTCCTACGCTTCGAGGGCATCTCTGGTTGGTTTTATTGGGGTGCGACTGTCAAGCTAGACTCCATGCATGTGATACGTTGACGCAACGTACACTGAGCTCTCCATTAGGAGCTCATGTTCAAGTCGCCAGTGTGATCGTTTACACCTCGAGAATTAACTGAACAGTGTCCTGCAACTTGTAGGACTCGTGATCGAACAAGGAACTAGCCAGAACCAATGAGGATTTGCTAGCACAGGTATATTTTGAGCACTTTGTGATGCCCACGACCACATGGCCTTTCTGGCCTGGCACTGGGATTCCAAGCGAATTCTTCGAAAAAGAGAATAACGAGTCCTAGTGGTCGCGTTCCGAACAGCAAGGAATTCGCTGCCCGCAAACTTTCTAAAAAATAAAACCTGTGTCGTTGTTGGACGACCGCGATGTATGGTACACCCCACAGTCAGTGAAGCGAGAAAGAACACAACGAGACGAGAACGCCACGTCTCCTCTTGTTTGGTGGTCTCTACAGGGGGCAAAAGACTTCCACGTCCGCAAACTCTTCTCATTCTTCAATTTTCTACCACGCCCAGCACCCAGCAGCGACCATGGCCACAAAGCAAGGACCTCTACAAGCCGATACACTACCGCTCCAGCGTTCCCTGTCCATGCTGGACCCTGTCGTTTCTATGCGGCGGCCGATACGACGGTCCGTATCTAACAAACACCATTACAACCGAGCATTTGAACGCGAGCACCACTGCGCACGCGTCAATATTGCCTACCACGACGACGCACTACCCGCGCACTCGCTGGAGAATATTTATCAGCTTCTCCGGGACGTGCAAACGATTGATAACCAGGACATTGGAGCTCTACCGAATGACCAACACGAGATACAGTCGACCAATAGCAATCGCGTCCAGCTTGCGAAAAAAGTGTTGCGGTACCGACGACTGTTGCGACGCGCCGAAGAAGTCGACTTGGACGATCCCACGTTTGATATTCACGAGTTTTTGCGGGTCACGTGGCACAAAGTCGACGCGTCGTAACGAGCTCCTAGAGCTGCGAAAACTACGAAAGTCTGAAGCGGAGTGATCAACCGATGCGGGCTAAGTGTTCTACTTGTTGAGTAGGAGAACGATCTACACGCTGGCGGGAATCCCACCTCGTACTGTTAAGTGTGAATAGGAATGTTGTGTTGCGGCGGCAAAACAACTGAAGAGAACATGATGATGACGGTCGATTCCACCATCCATGCAAGTCCCACTGCTGGATTCGATTTTCCATGGAAAGTTGAGAACTACTGTACTTGTCGAGTCCTCGAAGCACTAACGCCCACGTAGATGAGATTTCCCTATGAAGACGGCTCACACATATCGTCTTGCAGCAGCGCAGACTGCCCATGCAGTGTCAACCATGCCGAACCAGTGGACCAATACCTCAGCACCATACATGTGCTACTGGAATGTACGCACCTCTAAGACCTGAAAAATGAAGTAATTACGTGTGTATTTGGACCACGTAATTATCTTTTTGTGTCCGCGACTTGTGTTTCTGTGACGTGATACCATGCGACGTGTGAAAAAGTGACGATAACATACGTGAAGGACATGTAATATGAGACCTATACTAGGGGTGACGCTATCCACGCCAACCTCTGTGGCGCCTGCAGCCGCTGTAGTAGCTCGCTCGGCTACTTCGAGCTTTTTCAACCGATCACGGTTGGTGTAATGCCGGTCGGGCATCATCGAAATGACGAATTAAATACTCTCGCCATTGCACTCTCCGTTGGTTCACTATCACCGTCTATTTTCTCCATTGACATGAAAGTGTCTATTGCGAATTTACAATTACCACATTTCTATGATAAAAACACTCATTCTTCATCAGTAGAAACAGTTTTTACCCTAAACAAACCATTCCGACTTGACAAATCACCCTGTTCTGGAGTAGTATTAGTGTACCGTGTTTTGGTTTATTGCAAAAATAGACTGATCAATCGTGTCGGTTGACCTGGACTAGTCACTTATTTGGTTTCGTGACTCCATAAAGCTCAACGACTCAAAGGCCGTGATCATGTACACACGAAGATCGTACGGTGCTGAACCAAGCTACTGCACTTTGGACCACGCCACACCCATAAATTGGGCAACATCGAACGTCGGGTCGTCGACATCATCAACTGCCATCGCTCGCCCCAGCATCCGCCGATACTGCAATGCCTTCTTCGCACACAACGCCGCACGCGTATTCATTTTCGACGGATCGGCCGGGTGCACAGATCGTACGAGTCGGCGCATGTTGGCTAGTGCGTTCACACACACCGCATCGTCGGTGTATCGAATTCTCACGCGGACTTTCGAACGCTCCATGGGCTCGAGACGTTGTGGGTGTAGACAAGCACACTGAGGCGTCATGCTGGCCGCGAGTGGGGTCATTCTCTCTTGTCAGCTTCTCAGCTTGTCGATGGTGTGCAGTGCGTGGTGGTTGGGAAATCGCGGTGTGGGGGTTTTCCACGTCCGTCGTGGCATGGTGATTCCGTGCGAATGTACGGTCTCCGCAAGGGAGAGGCAGGTCGAATTCCGAGGATGGACATCGAGATGGTATGTGCGTATCGACCCCCTGAAAAGTAAAAACGGAGAGACGAGGAGGCGGCGTGAGCAGCTTGCACACCACTTGATAGGTGACGAGCGATGCGAGAGACGCTCCAGGATACATGTGAATCTACCGATTTCATAGAAAGAATGCGATTGTCACTGTCGTAGATTCCGGTACTCCTCCGTGCGAACTGAATTTCGGCTGCGCATCCCCCTGCCACCAGCGATTCACCAGTACAATGCACTTTGAAGTACAACTTCAAGTCGATCGCTGCTGACCACTTGGCTCGTCACTGACCACAATCGATTGAAGAATCCTTCGCTCACCCGTCAAAACTTTGGCCTTCGATTCAGAACCACATATTCCAGTTGCTCGCTGATCGACGCACGTCATTCTCCACGCCATTCTCCGTCACGAGTGTCGACATGCTTCTGTGTTCACACTTCGTTCAGTGTGCGAGACGACAAAGGAAGTAGAAAGAAACTCGCTTGCATGAATGAATACACATATGACCCCGGCACTCGCTCATTCCAGTGTGAGCGAGTCGTAGGCATGATGAGCGGATCGACACAACCGCCTCTACAGTACTAGTACTCGACAACATCTAAACCACGACTCGAAGCCACAACGTGTGGCCACTCTAACAGATACAAACCATCGAAGAGAACATCAAGGATGTGCGCCGTTCTCACAAGGCACGAAAGTTGTTGGCCGGCGACAGTTCGAGCATCGACCCTGGCGTGTACGCCACGTGCTCACCCGTGAACGAGTCGTTTTTGTAATACATGGCTTGTTTGAGGCGGTTCGCACGCGCGCGGTTGATCATGATGACGGCACCGAGCACGGCGACCGCACCGACAAAGAAAATCACGACCCCGTTCAGCAATCGCTTGCCGAAGCTGTCTTCGCTCTCCAGGCTCGCAGCTGTGACGGCGATCGGCGGCTGCGTGTCACGGAAGCGGCTGGCCGCCGGTGTGGGCGATGGCTGCGTCGGCGCTGGCGTGGGCTTGGTGGTCGCGGCGCCACCAATGGGCGACTCGATCGGCGCGACTTGGATCGGATTCTGATCATCGTCACCGCCAACGCTAGGCTCGGTCGGCGCGATAGTGATGGGCTGTTGGAAGATGGGTGCCTCCGTTGTCGTCGTTGCAGCTGGCGTAGGCGTAGGTGTGGGCATAGGCTCCATCGTGGTTGGCACCGGCGAAACAGTCGGCATGGGCGTCGGCTCCATCGAAGGCTCGGTGGTGGTTGGCTTCGGCGTGACCATGGGAGTCGTCGGCGCTGGCGTTGGACTCGCCATCTCGCCAATCTTGGCCATACCGAGGGTCTTGACAAAGTACCCTTGGTTCCACAACGCCTTGAAACCGTCGTAGAAAAACTCCCCAGCGCCAGGACCCGCCATCGCATCGCCCGTTCGGTCCGTGCACTCGCCGTCGCTCTCGCCCGCAGGTTTAAGCCACAAAAAATAGTCCAAGTTGCTGTAGCCCGTGTTGTCGGTCGGGGGGTGGCCCATGCCGGCCGACTTGAGGTTGCACCACTCGGCACTCGCACTGGCTTCGACACTCTCAAAATTGCGCGACGTATCGACGACGCAGTGCAGATCGGTCGAGCCCATGGCATCTTGGAACGTCGAGCAGAGCTCGGCCATGGCGACCGTGCTGCGGTAGTTGGCCGTGTTCAACGCAATGCCCTTGAGGCGGCCAGCGAGCTCCAGTTCCTTGAGAACGGTCACAACCCGTCCAGTAGACTCGGGGTACTCAAGAGCCCAGTACCCCGTGTCGACGTAGATCTCGGCGTTTGGGTTACGCGAGAGTACCTCGATCGCCTTGACCAGGTTGGGCATATAGCCCATGCGGTCGCCACAGCCATCTTCCTTGGCAATGAGCCCGAGCGCATCCGGCTCGAGCACGTACAGGGCTTTGCGGTCGCCCACCGTGTCGGCCAGCGTCTGTACAAAGGCGGCGTACTCGGCGCGGTTCGTGTTGCGGCTGCCGCCGGTCGAGGCCCCGGCTTCGCAGTCTTTGTTCGGCATGCCGTAGACCACGACGTTGAGCCGCGAGGAAGTCGGACAAGTCTCAACGAGTTTCTTGGCCGTCGCCGCGTAGTCACCGCTGGACGCACGGTCGGTGTACCACGTCGCAACCCCGGCTTTCTCGACAGTCTCAAGTGCCGTCATGGCTTCGGGAAATAGGTGCTTGGGGGACGAGTACGAGGCCGACTTGAGCGAGCAGAGCTCTTCAGCTGCGACGCTGAGAACACCCAAAGCAGCGATCGCTGAAACCGCAAGCGTATGGCGAAGCAGGCGAGTCATGATAGAGGATCGAGTGGCTTCTGTTGCTGTTTGCTGGATGGCAAGTTGTCGAATGACGTGAAGGGTGGGAGGCAAAGCGATGCGAGGATGGATGGACGTATCCACTCGCTCGCCTCGACCAAGCAGCACTGAGAGAGAGGTAGTTTAGACAGAGGCAGACATCTCAAGCCGCACGCCATGTGAACGCTACTCTACATTTCATGCTTGGATCCGGCCATTCGACTGGTTGAAGCCATGAACGATGCTATGCGTCTGGCTCCAGGCTGGCCACCGTGAATGATCCTTGAGGCAGCTGGACGACATGGCTACACTCATATGCTGATTGCCATATGTGGGTGCATCTGTCTCGATCCAATTCCCTCAATGTCACAAAAGAAGGTGTATAGGGGTACAATATATCGTATGTATCACCTCATTTTGGATTTGTGGCCTAAAATCCAGTCGAGCAGATCCGCCAGCATGTGTACCACGAGACCACATGGGCTCAGCTTTTCGCTCGTCAGCTCTGTTGAATCATTGAAGCCGCGTCACTGGTGCGAACGTAGAGGAGCAGCGAAGAGCTTGTTGTCACGGCGCACCGAGCCTCCATCGCTTCTCGCCGTCTCACGCAAACGCCGTTCGTTGAGGTATCCATCCAGACCGCTGACGTAGTCGACTGGCCACCTTCTCCACGATACAGATCTACGCTCGGGTGCTCCCGATCCTTGACGATGCTGCGATGCTTGTTGAAGCGATTGATTGACGATAACTCGGATCCACACATGTGAATCGACTTGATCCAGATTGGACGCTGTCGAGCACGCGACCGCGTATTATTTGGGCGCCTCGAGGCGACGAAATCTGACTTTTAGATCCCGGCGCATCGACCACGTTGTTTGAATCTAGATGTTGAAGGCTCTCGGTGTTTCTACCGAACAAAACTGGAGCGCTTATGTCTCTCGTGATCGGCAGGACCATGGTGTCTAGATCTGGTCTCTCCTGTTTGATGGAGAACCGAGTCATCTCCATTTTGTGTCCAATGATTCTTAGAAATGGGGTTGTTGCAATGCTGGTTATATCCGTCGTTTCAATTGAGTTTTTAGATGTACGTCACCAACACTACGACAGTAGTCCTACACTACGTCCACTATTGACACACAACGCGTGGTTGAGAGAAAGGCGCACACACACACACACACCATTGGGTGCGAGCTCGAAGGCTATTTCCTATGAGAGCCGCTCGCTGCCAAAGACAGGAAGGGATCTACAGCTGCGAGAGATAGGCCGGGTGGGCCGGGTCCATGGACACGGGCGTCTTCATCTCGTCGGCCGTGGCGTCCTGGGCACGGCGACGAATGTGGATAAAGACTGCGGCTGCAACCGCGAGCGCGACCGCCCCCACCAGCACGGCCGCAATGACGCCGCCGGCACCGGACGAGCCGCCGCTGCTCTTGGTGTTGGCGACACTCGGGTTGTTACTAATGGTTTGGAGGCCGCCATCGGGCGTGGCCGGCGGCGTCGCGTGCTGGGCCGGGTCCTCGGCCGGATCGACGGTCGTCGGCTCGGGCGACTTCGTCTTGGGGGCTTTAGTCTTCGGCTCCGTGGTCGGACGGAACGACGGACGTGGCGTCGGCATGCCGATGGTGGGCGAGCCAGTAGAGGAACCGGACGAGGAAGAGGACGCGTCCACCGGCGTTGGGGTCACCATAGGCGATGGGGTCGATGGCTTGTCGGTCGCGCCGGTGCCAGGGGCCACGGTCATGACCGTCGGCATCGGCGGCAGCGGAGTCGTGTCCACCATCGGCGATGGCGTCGTGGTAGCCGGAGCTGAGGTTGTAACTTCTGGAGCCGAGGTAATCGGCGTCCAGTCAGGAGTCGAGGTCGTAACTTCCGGAGCCGAAGTGATCGGAGTAGAGGTCGTCACTTCCGGAGCCGAGGTCACCGGCGTCCAGTCGGGAGTAGAGGTCGTAACGTCCGGTGCCGAGGTGACCGGTGTCCAGTCCGGAGTGGAGGTCGTCACCTCGGGCGTCCAGGTCGTCGGTGTCGAGGTCGTTGGCGCCGGGGTCGGTTCGGGCTCGGGCAATGCAGGAGCTCCCGTCTGGATGAACGACGTCGTATCCGGTGTCGGCGCCGGGGTAGGAGCAGGCGCCGGAGCCGGGGCCGGGGCACTGCCGTCAAATGCCGCCATGTGCATGGCGTCCACAAAGAACCCATTGTTCCAGAGCGTCTTGAAGCCATCCACAAAGAACTCCCCGGCGGCCGGACCACGCATGGCATCGGCCGTGTGGTCGCCGCCATTGCACATGCCGTCGCTCTCGCCCGGGACCTTGATCCACAAAAAGTAGTCGATGTTGCTGAAGCCGGTCGCAGCCGATGCGGGCGGGCCAATGCCGGCCGCGCCGACATTGCACCACTCGGTCGACGGCGAGCCGCGGTAGTTGCGCGACGTGTCAATGATACAGTTCATAGGAGACGCTCCGCTTATTGTGCTCTGGAACGCCGTGCACAGCTCCGCAATCTCACCGGTCTTGCGGTAGTTGGACGTGTTGAGCGTAATGCCTTTCACGCGACCGCCGCCGCTGAGCAGGTTCTGGACGACTTCGACCACGCGATGGCGCGGTTCCTCGTACGCCAGCGTCCAGTACCCCACGTCCAGGTAGATTTCGGCATTGGGGTTCTGCGACAGCATCTGGATCGCGATCTTGAGGTTGGCGCGGTAGCCCGCGGCTTCGCCACACCCGCCTTCTTTCGCCAAGAGCCCGACGGCATCGGGCTCAAGGACGTAGAGGACCTTGCGGTCTTTAATGGTATCGATTAGCTTTTGGAGAAACTGCACATAGTCGGCGGCGTTCTGGACGCGGCTGTTGGTCGACGAGTACCCGGCCTCGCAGTCTTTTTGCGGGAGGCCGTAGACGACCACACTGAGGCGCGACGACTCGGGGCATGTACTGACCAAGCGCTCGGCGACCGTGTCGACGTCACCGTTGCGGTCCGAGTACCAGGTTGCGACTGAGTGCTTCGTGAGCTCGTCGAGGGCGACCGAGAGCTCGGGGTGCGACTGCTTGGCCGCCGCGTACGAGCTCGGCGCGAGCGAACAGAGCTCTTCGGTGGCCGCGTACGCAGCACCCGAGAACAGCAACGCCGCGCTGCAGATGGCCGACAGGAAGCTGGATCGAAACACCATAGCTGTGGATCGCGTTGAGTTGATTCCTGTGAGGCGGATTGGAGAATGAAACTCTATCCATCCTCTGCAGTATTGATTCCCATCCAGTCCAACACAC
Source organism: Pythium vanterpoolii (assembly GCA_023334535.1). Taxonomy (NCBI): domain Eukaryota; phylum Oomycota; class Peronosporomycetes; order Pythiales; family Pythiaceae; genus Pythium; species Pythium vanterpoolii. The sequence goes on from JAADVD010000368.1 coordinate 18,242, forward strand.
CCATACGTAGTGCACTGAGGTCGCACCTCTCCACGCTGATCGTTGACGGTAAAGACACCTCGACACTGTGCGTTACACAAGAGCGTCTTGACGCGGCATCCAATCTGAGACCCAGCGTTACATGGGCAGATGGCTGAATTCCGGTGGGGTATCCGGAAACTGTGGATATTTTAGCCGTGTCACTCGAGAGACCGGTAGAGCTTGGAAGGCGTTTTAGCAATTAGTGGTTTCCTATAACCTCTATCTCCAAATACATTAAAATTACATGAGCTGTTTATATCACACGTATTGATAAAACAAATAATAACCCTTGGAAATAAATATATATACGGAAGTTGTAGCGGCTGTGGAAACTGGCTTTTGAGCGCTGGTCTGAACAGATACAAAAGCGCGACTGACATCTGGTGTAAAGCCACTCACTGTAAAGGGGAGGGACGGCAGCCGGCTCGTCGGCTCATGGTGCAGTCTCAGAGATACACTGGAGCTGACTGGCGTGCTGGTCTATGCTAGACTATCCTCTCGCCCCCAGTCTCAGTGAAACCCAGTCAGCAGCATTCAGCTGTGGCGTTTATAGCATGAACCAAGCGCCAACAGATCGAATGGAGAGATGCCATCTACGCAGAGGGCTGACACGGACACTGGTCATCCGAGCTTGAAGCCCAACGCCACCACATTGGTTAGACGGGTGACTTCGGACGGCGCGTGTCTCGGCTATGTTTGTTGTGCCCTTAGCATCCATGGATTCCATGCTGAAGCACGGCAATGGAACCTTAGCGAAAGGCTACTTGGTCGATGAAACCTCTATAAACGTATGTGTATATGTATATGCGCTGAATAAGGCTAAAGGTGACTTAATCATGCGTTTGCATGACCTTCATAAATTTGTAAATGTGAACAGCGATATTTAATGCGAAATACGATAATTCGGGCTTTTCCTGGATCGAGAACCGCTCATGAACGGTAGGCACGCGACCGCTCGACCTTGGTGTTTTGACGGCGGCGGTACACAATCAACCCAATGAACCCGATTGCCACGACCGCAATCACGCAGAGCACGACGATCACCGCGCTGCCGATGCTGCCGCTGTTGGTTGCCGTATTGATACCGGCCATTTTCTTGACCTGGTGCAAGTACCCATTGTTCCACAGCAGTTCAAAATGCATAGAGAAAAATTGCCCTGCCTCCGGGCCAATCATGGCTTCGCTCGTGTGTTCGCCGCTGTTGCACTCGCCGTCACTCTCGCCCGGTGGCTTGATCCACACAAAGTAGTCAATGTTGGCAATGCCTGTGTCGCCCGTGGGCGGATGGCCAATGCCCCCGGTCCGGCGGTTGCACCATTCTTCCGAGCTGGTCTCGTTGAAATTGCGCGAGGTATCAATGATGCAGTGGAGGTCCGTTGATTTGTACGCGGTCTGGAATGTCGTGCAGAGCGTCGCCATCTCTGTGGTCGGGCGGTAATTCGACGTGTTTAGCGTAATGCCTTTGACACCGCCATTACCGGCCTTGGCCAGTGTTTTAATGATCCCTGCAAGTTTCAACGCGCGGTTTTCGTCGAGCAAAGACCAGAATCCTACGTCCAAGTAGATCTCGGCGTTGGGGTTCGACGCGGTCAGCTTCTTGATCGCGACCACTAGATTCTCTTGGTACTTGGCGGTCACCGCACAGCCGCCATTCACCAGAAGGCCGACGGCATCGGGCTCGAGCACATATAGCATTTTGCGCGTGCCGACGACCGTCACCAACGCATCGATAAAGTCGGCATAGTCTTCCGGCGTCTTGACAAAACTATTATTGTTCGAGTACCCGGCTTCGCAGTCTTTGTTGGGCAGCGCATAGATCACGAGGGTCACGCGCGTGGACTCGGCGCACTCGGACAATGCTTCCTTGGTGGTCTCGAGCGCGTCGCCGTTTACTGAGCGATCCGAGTACCACGTCGCAATGCCGCGTTTCTCCAGCGTCGAGAGTGCGTCGTTAAAGTCGGGGTACTCCTTCTTGGCGGCGGCGTACGACTTGGGTGCGATCGAGCAGAGCGTGTCGCCGCTGGATTTGGCCGACGCCCAGGAGCTCCAGCAGAGACAGAGAAAGATCGCGACTAACCAGCGCATCGCTTCGGTGGACTAAAGAAGACGGTTAGACGTCGAGGTGTCGTGGGCTGATGGTGTTTTCGATTGTGGATCGATAGATCGATGGATCGCGAGGGAGGGGAAGGGAGAGTCCAACGCCGTTTTGATCGCGTGCTGGAGGATTCCGTCCGGTTAGACTGCCGTGCCGCACTTTTCGTTGGTTTTTCTCTCGGCCTGTTTTAGAAAAATGAAAGGTGTCTGGAATAAACCCCTAGTCTGATCAAAGTTTGGATAGGATGCGTAGGGTGGTGTGGCGCATAAAACGGGCGATAGCATGATGGTCCGCGCTGAATTCTCGCAAAAGCCAGCGACCAATCGTCAAGACCTGCAAAAGCAGCTCAATTTAGGCTCAAACTTACTAAGATAAGTTAATTGGGTTGTTTAGTGTAGATCATTCTTGCTGCGTGTGGGCATGGAATACCGCTATAGTAGTATATTGGATCAGCCTGCAGAAACAGCCCAGCACCCAATTTCCAAGCTGGACGGACTACAGCTCAAAAATCCATTGTAGCCATCGTACGGTGATTATTCCTCAACAACTGAGTCTCCACTCCTTTGCCTCTACGGTATCAACATAACACCGTACACTCTCGAAGCAACACATGGGAAGAGATTTGCAATCGCTGCAGATCTCCTCTACTATGCTATCCAATGCAGCCAAGTGCTTTTTAAAGATGACAGTGAGAACAGCAAGGAGGTGGTTTGTTGCTGAGGTGAAGTTTGCGACATACATAATAGATCCACACTACACGCAAACGGGACACTAAACAACCATGGGGATGTACGACTGCCGAGGTGACTTGGTGGTCTCGAGACTCTTGCGACGCGCGCGCACAACGACCACGACAGTCAGCGCCGCCATGCTCAAGATCACAAGCGCAATGATCACAATGGCCCCACCATCAAGATAGTTTGACGATCCGGAGGACTCGGTCTGGGCGTTGCCTGGTTTTGGAGTTGGAGAAGTCGTTGGCGCCAACGTCAGCACGGGTGCCGATGTCAGCGCTGGTGCTGTCGTGTTCTGGCGTACTGCTTCCTGCATAAATGCGTCCCACAATGCAATCACATCAAGTGAGGAAGACGATGCGGATCGTGACTCCGAGGCAGTTGACGTGACAGTTGGCGTTGGAGTCGGCTCTGGCGTTGGCGCTAATGTTGGTGTTGGCGACGGTGTTGGGGCCGGCGTTGGTGTTGGAGACTGTGTCGCTGGTGGCTGTGTCGTTGGCGGCTGTGTCGTTGGCGGCTGGGTCGTTGGTGACGGTGTCGTAGGAGGCGGTGTTGGTGCCGGCGTGGGTGCCGGCGTGTTTTCTCCAATGCGTGGCATTTTCTCTTGCTGGACAAGGGATCCTTGTGCCCACAGTGAGGCAAAGGCGTCCATAAAAAACTCACCGGCATCGGGTCCTACCCTAGCGTCCGATGTACGACCCGAGTCGCACTTGCCGTCGCTATCGCCTGGTGGTTTGACCCACACAAAATAGTCAATGTTGGCGAGGCCGGTATTTCCAGTCGGTGACTGACCAATGCCTGCCGACTTCAAATTGCACCACTCGTTCTGGGCCGACGGTCCGTTATAATTGCGCGACGTGTCGATGATGCACCGCATGTCGTTGTTTCCGATGGCACTCTGGAAGTTACCACACAGCTGGGAGAGCTCGCTGTTCGAACGGTAGTTGGACGTGTTGAGTGTGACACCCTTAACGCGACCGGCGTTGGTGAGTTGACGGATAATATTAGTGACGGCCGACGTCTGCGCAGGACTCGCAAATACCCAGTAGCCAACATCCGCGTAGATTTCGGCATTCGGGTTGGCCGACAGCGTCTTCACTGCGGTTTGTAAATTGGGGAGATATTCAGACTGCACAGCACAGCTTCCATCGCCTTTGGCGAGGAGACCCACGGCGTCCGGCTCCAGGATATAGAGCACCTTGCGTTGCCCAACGATCGACGCGAGCGTTCCGACAAACTGCGCATAGTCGCTTGCACTCCGGACGCGACTGCCCGTGTTCGAGTATCCGGCCTCGCAGTCTTTGTTGGGCAGACCATAAACCACAATGGTAAGTCGCGTGTCGTCGCCACACTGCGTGACGAGCTGTTTGGCGGTCTCGACATAGTCGCCATTGGCTTCGCGGTCGGAATACCAGGTTGCAATGCCGCGCTTCTCGAGTTCGGTCAATGCAAACGCGGCGTCGGGGTACTTGGTCTTGGCACCGGCGTAGGTCACTGGTGGAATGCTGCAAAGCTTGTCATTGCTTGCTTGTACTATAGAGACCATGGCGGCCCCAAGGAGCGCTTGGAGAAGAGAGAGCGAGACCATTGGAGTGAAGGACGTGGGCGAGCAATGGCAAATCGGAAACTGTGGATCGTGGGCGATCCAGGGCAACGCAACCGCACCGCGAGCCGAGGACACAACCCAGGCAGCGGTGAGTGATCAGCACCATTCATGGAACTTCGATAGAGCCGCGTCTCTTACACATTAGGAGCATTCCTTCTGTGTGCTGCGTTGGATGATTCCTCTATCAGGAATTAGAGTGTGAACATATCCAAGCCACGACACAGGTCGGGATGGACTCGTTCTGACGCATGTGCAGCCATTATCGGTCAGTTCGATCCAGGTCGATATACAGATTCTGCATGTGATAACTGGTGCCGTACATTATAGCACCCATTTCGTCACTATTTTACTTCTTAATGGTTATCAGAGAATATGTATGGCTGGTTTAGGCACTGTCGTAAGTGACTTGTGGTGCAGCTGCTTAGTGACCTTCGATCCACATGTTCGTGACCTGAGTTATAATGACCTAAATGTAGTGTATTCCACAACTTTACAGTCACTTTTTAACCATATCCACTGTTATAAAGATATGTCGTGTCCCTACGTGCGTCGCCTTCAACAATGATCGCAAAGTCTATGGAAGCCCATGGACTCGAATAGCTCCATCTCGATATCGATGACGATGCACGTGCTGTCTCAGCACGTTATGATCGGTATTATTAACCATTCGCTCTGATTCTCGGTCCTCAAGTATACAGACTCTACGAAAGGCTCTGTGTCGCATCCCCTCCGCTCCTCTCGTCTCCTCTCCCTTCTCTTTTGCGTCGACCATGCAGTGATCCTGACTCCGGCATCCTGACGCATGCAGCCTCGAGTTAAAATCAGGATAGGAACTTCATAGTACTCGGCAATGAAAAACTTCGAAATCTCCATACTCATCATTATCCTTAAACGCACTGCATTAAACTAGCGCATCACTTGCGGCGACGTGCTGCACTACGACAGCACGCACGCCACCTAATACATAAAGACACTCCCTAATCCCCCGTTATTTATAGGTGCGACAAATTGCGCGGTGAGTTGCTGAGGTAGTGGATGCGTGGGTCCAATGGGGTCTTGGTCTCTTCGATCGACCGCTGGCGCATGCGGATCGCGACGACCGACACGAGCGCGACGATCGCAACGCCTACCAGACAGCCCAAGACGACAATGCCCGCGCTGACGTTGTCGCCGGCCGCTGACTTGGTCGTGGCCTCCTGAACTTTTCCGACTGGTGTCTCGGTCAAAGCTGGAGCCGGTGCGAGGGTGTTGGCAAACTCGGGTTGCTTGTTCGACGGCAATGCGACGCCCGCCATGACCTCGCCACTCTCATCGGCCCCACCCGCCGCCGTCGATCCAGCCGATCCAGCGGAGGAGCTCGCGGTTGACTGGGTCAGTGTCGTGGTGTTCTGGATGGCATCAAAATCCAACGAGCGGCCTTCAAAAGTGGTGTTGGCAGTAGATGGCTCCGGGGTGCTGGTGGTAGGCGCCGGCGTCGGTTCCGGCGTGGGGGCCGGAGTAGGTGCTGGCGTTGGGGCAGGTGTTGGTTCCGGTGTCGGGGCTGGCGTTGGGGCAGGAGCTGGCGTCCCGTTCTGGACCGGCCGGATGCTGCCGTCGATGGCCGGCATGCCCAAGTCCTTGACAAGGGCACCGTTGTTCCAGAGCTGCTTCATGAAGTTGGGAAAGAATGCACCAGCACTCGGACCAAACATCGCGTCAGCCGTACGCCCGGCACACGTGCCGTCGCTCTCACCGGCCGGCTTGATCCACACGTAGTAGTCGATGTTCGGGTCACCAGTGTTGCCCGTGGGGATCGGCCCAATGCCGGCGTTCTTGTAGTTGCACCACTCGCTCTGACTCGACGCACCGTTGTAATTCCGCGAAGTATCGAGGATGCAGTGCATGTTGAGACCGCTCGTCGCGGCCCGGAAGTTTCCGCAGAGACGGCTGAGCTCGGTGTTGGGGCGGTAGTTGGACGTGTTGATCGTAATACCCTTGACGCGTCCAGCGTTCGCGAGGCCACGCACAATGCTCGCGACGTTATTGAGGTCGGCGCCACCCTCCAGCATCCAGTGGCCAACGTCCAAATAAATGTCGGCGTTGGGGTTCTTGGACAATGTTCGCACGGCAATCTCCAGGTTCTCGCCGTACCCCAAGCTCTTGGCGCACCCGCCGTGGGCCAGTAGCGCAAGAGCATCGGGCTCGACAATGTAGAGCACTTTCCGGTCGCCCACGGTTTGTTGGAGGTCCGAGACAAACTGTTGGTACTGGCCGCTGTTTTGGTTCTTGCCGGCGGCTGACTCCCGGGCCTCGCAGTCCTTGTTGGGCAGACCGTAGACGACCACGGTCATGCGCGACGACGACGGACAGGTCGCCACGATCTTCTTGGCGACGCCGATGGGGTCGGCGTCGCGGTCGGTGTACCACGTCGCCACGGCATGTTTCTCCAACTCGGCGATGGCGAACGCCATGTCGGGGCTGCTGGCCTTGGCGCCGGCGTACGTGCCGGGCGGAATCGCACAGAGCGGCTCGTCGCCGGCCGCGACTAGTGTACTGGCGAGCGTCGACAGCGCGAGGGCCGAGAGAATACGCCACATCTGCATTATGAAGAGTGAGGCGTTGGCGTCGAGAAGCGAGAAAATAGGAAATGGTCCAGGTGTGGGTGTTGGTGTTGGTGTGGGCGATGGAATTGTTGGCGAAACACTGTAGGTGTTTGTTTGGGGATGGACGGGTGGGACGCATGGATTAGGAGGTGGGGAAACGCTCTCCCGTGGGATGCGTGGACACTGCGGCTGGGTGTCATTTTTGAGCTTGCGAGTCTGTCGTTGGGGACAGACGGTCAAGAAACCATGAACTGACCACGAAAATGAACCTGAGGCGTGGATGGTGCCCAGGTTATGTCCAAACGATCGATCGCCAGATGGCGACATACTGCGAGGCAGAACCTCTATCAGTCATCGTACCTTGTATAATGGATGTCTGAGTTTCCAAGTTGCGCCTTGAAAACCTGTCATTTTGACAAATACCTGTTATATCTAATATATAACTTCCTCATTGAGCTGCCTGATTCGTTTCAGTTGCGTGACTGCAATTGGACAACCGAGGACGCAGTGACGCTGCGAGCAGACACTGTCACCCAGCAGGCTGGTGGGAAGGAGGGCATACTCATGCAATCACGCAGCTGATGCCTGTTGTCTTCTGGATGAACCGACGAGTGGCCGGTGCCGGCTGGCAAAAACCGCAGGTGATGAAGGCGGCTTGGCCCAACGTATGGGCTGCATGGAGCTCGTCTTCGTCAGCTTCGGGTCTCAGGCCCATACTTCAGTCTGACGGCGTCCAGTACTTCCATGGGCATACTTACTACTACCTAGTATATTCCGCGGGCCGATGCTGAATTCTTCCGTCATGGAGTGTTTTCTTTCCACGTCGATGTGTCTTTTCCAGAGCCCAGGTGGCTTCACAGCAGCATTAACCGCTGATAGTTCCGCCACGTGGTCCACGCTGTGGATGTGAATCTAGTTTTGCGGTCACGGCATCTATGGGATATGAGTCTGCGTCTGAATGTGTCCTGTATACCGTCCATCCTATAGGTGCGAACGTATTCATCGATTTGTGGCGACACCACAATAATGGACACCAACATGGTAGCGATCGCATGTCCCATGTTGGCGGATTACATTGCAAGATGCTGTTTGTATTGACGACACTCATTAACCAAAACTAGATCACGTCCACCTATGCTAATACACACAGATGAATGGTGGACGTCATACTCCCGTGCTCTACAGCACGGTGACCTGCGCCGGGGTCCGGTCGACCTGGCCAAACGCCTCGACGGGCGTACGCAGCGTCCCGGCGCGGCGACGCTCCTCGGCCGTGCGGCGGAACGCCACCGCCGCCACACCGACCACCATCACACCGGCGACAACCAACGCCGCGACCACACCGCCGCCGACACCGGTCGTTCCATCACCGCTACTCTTGGTATTGGCCGACGACACCGCTGACGCACCACCGATCGCCACCGTCGGTGCTTCGTGGGACTCGTTCTCGGGACTTGCCGCCAAAACCGTGGCCGTCGTGTTCTTGGACGCATCACCGGCCGCAGCAATTGCAGCTTCCGAGGCTGCCTCGACCACGGCATCCTCGGGCATGGCCTCGAGTCCCGACGGGCACTTCTTTCCCTTCTTCTTTTTCTTGGTTGGCGCCGGCGTCGTTGTGGGGGACGGTGTTCCCATGGAGATCGGTGCGGTGTTCATAGCTTCCGCCGGCGGTGCCGTTGTCAGCGTCATCTGTGCCGCCGGATTGACAGCCTCGCCAGAGGTTGCTGCCACAGCGACCAGCGCGACGGCGAGAAGGGTCTTTGCAAAGCTGCGCACCATATTCGTTCGGGTCGTGCTTGTAGACTCGAAGGTGTCGAGATCTGGAAATGACACTGGGCGGGCAATTCCGTGTGCAGCGGCAGGGAAATGCATTGATTTAAAGGATTCTCAACGTGCCTTCTGGCTTTCTGGACCCGGCAGATGGTGGTGCATAGAAGCTACATATTGGCGATGGGTTCAACAGCTGGACTGGCGTTGGGAGGAGTGCACAAGAGGTTTTATTTGGTGTTCTGAAACTGTTTACTTGCATTCAGTAAGGAGTTCAGATTCTGAAAGCGATTGGATCGATCGAGTGTGTCTGTTCAGAATAAAACCTCGGTTGCCTCGCTCATGGAGTCAGGGATCAGACAAAGCATCGATTGACGATGGCGAGCAGAAGAACTACTGGGCAGGTTCTGGAACAGTCGGTTTGTTGGAAGAGAATGCGTTCAACCAAAACGAAACTTGCCAACGCCACGAGTTGGCGAAGCGTTGTGTTGCTTGACGCACGTTGGCCACTGGCCGACCAGCATCGTTCAAGGACCGACATCAAGTTGGTTCGAGTCCTTGAATGCTGGCGTCTAGACTGGTCGTTGGCAGCCAATGATCAAGGTTTTCGCTCCAATTGATGTTACATACACCTGGCGTCCACTAACAACCAATCGCTGTTGGTTGATGTTGCTTGCCCCTCTGCTTGCGCACTTTCGGCAGACCCAATTTTTTCTGAAATACGATAACGATAATTTCTCACAAGAGATCCACTTCAACTTGGGCCCAGGTGAACCAAGAACAGGAACCAGTCAAGTTAGGTGTATGAATAACCTACTGCTCCAGGTGCCTCAAACGACTCCAGCCGTCTACATGGACTGGACGATGGGAATACAATTCTAAATACACTACACATACACTCACAGCACAGTGATGCCAGCGGGTGTGACGCCAACTGCGCCAAACGTAGTCACGGACGGACGCGCGAGGTCCGGCTGACGACGACGCTCGCTACGCTGACGCAGTGCCACGGCCGCCACAGCAACCACCATCACACCTGCCACAACCATCGCAGCGACCACGCCCCCACCGATCCCTGTCGATGCCGCATCGTTGGTTCGTGTGGTGGTTTTATCGGTGGGAACATCGGCATTGACGGGAATCTCCGGCGCCACTCGCTCTTCGTGGTTAATACTTGCGAAACTCACACTCTTGGAGGAGAGATTGAAATTGGGTTCAGTGTCCACAGCCTTCACAGCACCGATGGGGGCGTTGGCGTCAGGTTCCGGAATGTCGGCCAAGTCGGATGGACACCTTTTCTTCTTCTTGTTCTTTTTGCTCTTGGGAGTAGGAGCAGGCGTGGAGGCAGGGTCTGTGATTGAGCGAGACTCGGGAGTTGGCGTAGCCTTGTACTGAACAGCATCGTTCTTCTGAGGAGCTGGGGTTGTGGATACTGGCGACTGAGATACAGGGGATGGCAAAGGTGTTGGTGTTGGAGCTTGCGTTAAAGGAGACTGCGAAACAGGAGCAGATGTATTGGCATCAGGAACTGTTGGCGTTGGCGTTGTTGGTGCCGGCGTTGGCGTTGTTGGTGCCGGCGTGGTCGCCGTTGGTATTTGCGACACCGGTGCGTCGGTGGCCGGGCTGTTCTGATTTGGACTGGATGGGAATGGAGTGGGAGCCGATGTTGGACGAGCCGAACCGTCGATTACTGGGAAGTTCTTCTCCTTGACATAGTACCCGTTGTTCCACAGCTGCACAAAGTGGTCTTTGAAAAATGAGCCCGCGGCCGGACCCTTCATCGCATCCGCTGTGTGGTCGCCACCATCACACGAGCCGTCACTCTCGCCGG
>JAADVD010000369.1:0-28797 GCA_023334535.1 Pythium vanterpoolii
AAAAGTGAGTGGAGAATGGCTGGCATCGGTTGCCAGTGCTGTGAGGTTCTGCGTATGTGCGTATAATGCATTTTAGTTGTTGAAAAAAGTTCCAGAAACCCCAGAAAAAGCCACACTCAGGAGACAGTAAAAGGGGTGCGTTCCCACATCTTGAACATGAATCCTTTTGTGTGCATTTCGTCGCGTGCTCCAGAAGAGGTGCAACGTGTGAACTGATATTTGACCACCTTGTGCTTCCCAGCATGTCATCGATTTTACACTGCGTCACTGAACCGAATGCCCAGTCAAAATGGTATGCAACACTCAACGAGATACTGACATGTGGGCATACGTTATTCAAGTGGAACGCTAGAAAGTTCACGCCGCGTTGTTGTGATTGACGACTTCGGATTAATTGATTACGCTGCCGGTCTTCATTGGGGAAACAATCAACCCAAGGATTGAAACGAATGACGTTCGACACAGCACACTAAGCTCTTGCTGCATTGGCTGGATGAATTGAGCTGGCTCTGATCGTGGAGGCTGGGCTGCCTTGTTGGCATGAGCGAATGAGGTTAGATCTGCGGCATTTTATCTGCGGCTGCTTGGTCACGTTGAACGACATCCAGCACCACCATGCACCATGTGGGTGGGCAAATTCATGACCACAACGACCTGCAGAATCGTGGTCCCAGGATGGGTCGTAATCTCGAAAATACAGCACTAACGATATCGCAGTGGTGGGAATTGTTGACAATTGTTTGTGTTTGTTGGAAAATTGAAAGAAATACAAGTGTAATTTTTCACAAATGACTGTACCTGTTTCTGCGTTCAGATTCAAGTCAAATGGGCTATTTTTATTGGCTATAACCGTTTGAATCAGAAACACATTCGAATTTTCATCGGCAACTTCACTTCCACAAAATCTTCAAACAGCCTATAGGGGAAAACGTGCAGGACGATCACGATCGCTTCCGGCTTTATGGAGCGTGTATACGAACGGCTGTCTGGAAGCTCTGGAGGCACTTAGATATCTCAAGGACACGATGCACATGCGAGAGACAAGGTGGTCGCGGAATTCGCTGCGCGCGAGACACCGAATTGCCGTCGCTACAACTGATCCAGGATTAATGTTTCCTGATATACGTAATACGTAGAATGGACGGAGCCTCTCCACGTCGCCGTTGTGAATCCCGGTTTAGAGTTGATAAAGTATCTCGTCGAGAGAATCGGCCTCAGCGTCCTCGCGGTTGGTCGGGTGCGTCCGCAAGGAGTGCCGTCCGCACAACAGGGATTGTCTCTAATTAGGAGATGGTTTGCTAATTACACGAGTCGTTAATGCGCCGTACAAAGAGGCGATGTACAAGTGGTTAGATTATTACTTAGCAAACATGCAGACAAGGCGCCGCTGGTGCGGTGTCCGAATCCGTCGCCGTGGGGCATATCTCGCAGAGGTTTGACACTGTGAGTTTGCTTTATTTCAGTATGCTTTGTGGATGGAGGGATTGACAGGCTTAGCTTACACACCGCTGTAGTGTCCAGACGATCTCCTCGTCGTTGCCGCAAATCACACGAGTGAGGCGATGGTGGAGTGGCTCATCGATCACGCCTTTCTCATTGATCCGACCAATCTCTACCAGTGTCCATTGCTGGAGTTCGCCATCAAGAAGAGGAATGTGAAAAGGTTAATCTCATCGCCCGCAGCGGTGGCGATCTGCTAGTCAGGCACTCGGTACGTTCTGCGTCAGATCAACTATTCACAATGAGGAAGAGATGGTAGATCGCTGATGTAACCATCAGCGTAGTAGTTACAGCGGACAGATTATGTACAGGATACGTTTTGGCTACGATACACCTGTAGGGAGTAAGACTCAATATGGTCACTGTATACGAATCAAAATAGAGCTTGCATTTTGCACTTCGCACGCCAACACTTGCGATTGCTTTGTTCACAGTGCAAATGTCAAAACCGGGTGCGAAACGAAAAATACGCGTTTGTTGTCAAATCAGGAACCATACGGGTCCGATTCCGTATTACTTCCTGAATACGGGTCCAAAAACGAATTTCTCCATTTGTTTTCGTTGTCCCATTATCACTTTAAGGCCGATAACTTATTTTCTTTCTTGGTCAATATCGTAAAACAACACGTGTCCTATCTTTTTGTCGTGAGTGTATTCTTGCGTGTCAACTGTTTGACGTGTAGCAGTTAGAAACATTGCTCTCAAACCATGTTTTCAACTCTTTAACAAGCTGACTTTGTAAGTACGATTTCCCACTAAGTACGGTCCACTGTTTTCGTTCGCTGGTGCGGTGGCTTTCCAGCTTTTCCTCCCCCACCCCATACTGTATTACAAGTGGGCCAACGAAGGACGAGTATGTACAACGGCATTGGCCTGCGCACCGTGCGCGGCTCGGGCACGAACGGGTACGTGCAGCGCAACCTCAGCCACGTGCACGCCTCGCGCACGCGCCACACGCTCGCGCGGAACCAAAGGACCGGCGCGGCGGCGCACCATGGCACGTCGAAACCATTGCCGCGCGACGCCAACCCCGAGATTCTGTTCCACGAACGCAAGCGACAGATCGAGGTTGCGCTTTTGGAGATCACGCTGGACATGGAGGCACGCGGCTGCGACGAGGACGAGATTCAACACAAAGTCACGCGCGAGCGCGAGAAACGACTCGCGACATTGGCGTCCAAGGCCGAGGACGCCATGACCAAGCCACGCGACAGCCACGGTCGCACCGACGAGAGCACTCACGCGCGCGCGCAGCGCAAAGAAGAAGAAGACCGCCGCATGAAACAGGCGTTTGGGATCGCCGACGACTTTGTGCCGGGCGAGAGTTTTGACAGCGACGCCCAAGCGCGCCGGCGCCAACAGCGCTTGGTGCAAAAGCAGCGCGAGCGCGACGCCCGCGAAGCCGAATGGCAGCAGCGCGTGGCCGAGCGCAAGGCGCGCGACGAGCGGTTCCGCATTATGGACGGCGAGCGTCGCGCACGCAGCGACCGTAAAGCGCGGTCCCCGAGTCGCTCCCCATCGCGTGGTCGAACGAGTCGTCGGTCGCGGTCGCGATCGTCCAAGGACGACAAGGTAAAGGACAAGAAGGCAGAGGCGGTGGTGTCGCGAGACCGCTCGCGCTCGCGTGGTCGTACCCGTGGTCGTGGTCGGGAGAGTGAGAACAAGAACAAGACCAAGAGCCGCCGCCGCAGTGTCTCAAGCAGCCAAAGCCGAAGCCCCAGCAGCAGCAGCAGCCGCAGCCGCAGCCGCAGTCGCAGTCGCAGTCGCAGTCGCAGTCGCAGTCGCAGTCGCAGTCGCAGTCGTTCTCCGTCTCGACGCCATCGTGTCAAGTCACCATCGCAAGAGAAGCACAAAGTCTCGAGAAAAGCCGATGACAGCAAGAAGCGTGGTGCACGCTCGGCTTCTTCGGCATCGTCATCGTCCTCATCGTCCTCTGGCAGCTCGCGTTCGCCGAGTCCAAAGCGTGCTCGCAAAGAAAACGAACCAGTGAAGAATGAAAAGGATGGGGAGGAGAAACGCAGTGCGGACGGACCGCGCGAGAGTCCTGTGCGCGTGCGCAAGACCACGCGGTGGGCCCAACCTCTGCCCAAGCAGCCGTCCACCACTGATGCGTCGACGGTTGATGCTACGGATGACTTACCCGTAGAGACCTCGTCCAAAACGGAACGAGTAGCGGACGAAGTAGCGGACGAGGATAAGGCAATCAGTGCGATCAAGACCGAGTCACCAGTGGTTGAGGCGAAGAAGCAGCAGACGGAATATTATCCGCGAGACCGCCGCTACCGCTCCCGCTCGGCCTCGTCCGCCTCCGCCTCGTCCGCCTCGGCGTCCTCCCGCAGTGCGAGTCGCAGTCGCAGTCGCAGCCGCAGTCGCAGTCGCAGTCACAGTCGCAGTCGCAGTCGCAGTCGCAGACGCAGTCGCGATACAGACACAGAGACCGCGAAGAACAAGACCAAGAATAAAAACACGAAAACAAAGAGCCGCTCAGTCTCTGTTTCTCGCTCGCCGTCCCCTCGACCGACCAAGCGCGCGCGTCGTAGTAGTCGCCGCCGCAGTGACAGCCGCAGTATGAGCCGTAGCCGCAGCCGCCGCTGAGGAGACAGATGCAGTTGTAGGAATTAGATCTGTAGTTTGCATGCTCTTTCATCATTTCTCATCTTACAGAATCCTACAGATCAGCTTTCTCGCATTGTGATGAATCTGTGCCGTGTGAGGCAAGGCACAACTCATCTGGTGTTCGTAACTTTCTTCCATACGTAGTTTCGGTTTGTATCGGCTATCATTCTGCATACAAATCCCAACTGATTCGTTCTAGTACCTGCTGACTCGCTGGTCACACAGCACAATCCACATAACTGCCGCTTATAGTATTCTCCAGGCGACCATGATGCTGTCGACGCCAGCGACTGTGATCCACGTCGGCTCGCCGCTGCCGGCGTCGGCTTCCTCCTCATCTACCTCCACCTCCTCTCCTCCGCTCGCGTCACGGCTGCGCGGTCGTGATCCGAGCGACGGCGACGACGATGCGCCATTGCTGGGCTCTCCCCCGTCGGCAACGCCTTCGCCCAACAGCGGCCGCCATGGCGCGCGCACCTCGGCGTTCGCGTGGGTCCGCCGCTGCTTCTCGCGCGTCACACGCATGCGTGTGTTGGCGTCGCTGTTTGCTGTCGTGTCGCTCTCGAGCGGCGCCTCGTGGATTGTCAAGGGGCTCTGCATCTGTTTAGGTATGCTCGTGCTCGGCGGCGTCGGTTCGTTCACGCTCCAGCAGCTCATGAGTCCGCAGATCGAATCGCTATTGCAGCAGCGCAAAGACATGCTGGTAGAGATGGAGGTACTGCGTCACCAGGTACTGTACTGCCTTCAATTCTCTAGTGGATCCGCTCATACTCACATTGAGGTTGCCTCTCTAGGTGGCAAACCAAACGCGCATTGCAGAAAGCCGACTCGAGATGGTCCACATGCTCGAGCAACAGCTCGAAAAGCAGGTGCTTGCTGCCGCCGCTGCCGCTGCTGCTGCTGCTGCTGCGACCACACGTCCGACTATAGGTGGCGAAGATGCTGCGCGGCCCAGTCCGCCGTTTGCAAATGCCACTATCCACGCCAACTTTTGGCCCACGCTATTGTACGCAGCATTGCTGGGATCGGCCGTGCTTGCGCTCTTGGGACTGCGCATCTACCAGATCGCGCGCAGCGAGACCCAACGCACCCAGAAAGCGCGAGCCAGTTCCGATTTGGATGCCAGAGGCCATGGCAGTGTCAATAGTCACGTCTCACTCTCGCTTCATGGAAAGGACGAGGAGGAGAATGCTGCTGTGGGCGGCTGCGCCAAGCCGTCATCATCAGCGTACAAGCGCATGCCGCTGGGGTCGCCTCCGCAAGACCGACTCGTCCACGTGTAGGCGAGGGATGCATGTGTATCATACATAGAGCAAGAGAGGCAGCCCCGCTTTTCTCCATCATGGAGCCCTCCATCTGGACAGTGGAAGTCCATATGTATCTGATCGATATGGACTATTTACCTCTACTAGATGGTACTTGGAGCTACTGAGCTTCAAGTTGTATATTTGGTAACAGAGGGAATCTCCATCGCCCATCCCCCTTTCTACCCGGCGTTCCAAAATGGGCAATTCCTTGAAACGCGATTTGCCACGCGCAAGCGAAGCGCGCTTGTGAGGAGTCGTTAGTGAGCTAGAGAGCGTCGCGTGCTCGACAGCAACTCGTAGAAGAAACCGCCATTTTCCACGTGACCGAATCGATCCGTGAAGAAAGAAGAAAGAAGAAAGAAGAAAGAAGAAAGAAGGAAAGGATTATGCTGAGTGTCGCCCCGCCACGCAGCGACTTGCCGTTCAAGAAGAGCGTCGACATGGACGCGGCAACATTACTAGACCACGCAGCGGCCCTGGCGTTTGCGGACGAGGACAACGACTTCGGCGGTGCGACGTCTACTGAGCACTCGCGTGACGTCACGACCGATTTCGAGTCGACCGAAGAGATCGAAACCAACGAAGTCAAAGTTACCACGGTCACGACCACGCGCGTGTCGCTGCTGCAGCTTTTCACGGGAGATTCTGCCGCGACGGAGGACGACAATGACAGTGAGTACCATCCAGAGGACGAAGAGGAGGAGGATACTGAGGCGGAGGAGGAGGATGACGCGGCGTACCTCGCATCGCTCGAGTCGCAATTGGACGAGCACGCCGACGAAGTGAACGACTATTACCTTCAGCACATGCTCGCGAAACGCCCAACGCTTGAAGGGGACGAGGCCGCATGGGTCGACAGTTATATCGCACGCCAGCGGCAGTGGAAAGAGACGCACGGCACCAGCATTGACGAAATGGACCTGGATTTGCTACGCCCAGCACGGCGACTTGGTCCCAAGAAGACAGAGACCCAAGATGTGTTGAGCGAGGCAGCGACAGACGCGTGGCACGGCCGTGGGTCGCCACCACCAACACTGCGGGCGCAGCCGTACGACGTTTGGGTGTCGCTCATTGGCGTCGGCGTGTTTGTGGGCATTGCCCTAGCAGTGCAGTTTTACGTGGCGTTCCAGCGTCCCCTGTATTCCTAAGGTCTGGGAGACAGACAGAGAAAAAGACGATGGAATGCAAAAGTAGGAATACATGTTTCAATTGTAGAAAGACCCAAGACGAAAGGTCACGCGATCTTTCACGCCACCTGCGCCTTGTGATGCGTTAGATGTTGATTTGCATTCGACAGTAGACCTGCGCCATGCCTCTCCCCTCGCTTCTACTGCTACTCCTATGGCTATGGCTCGGCCTCTCTCTCTCCCCCTCTCCCGCCGCGGCGTGTACGCTCGCGGGTGCCGACACGGGCGTGTGTACGGCCCCAACCGACTTTGACGTGCTTCTGCCGTTCTGCAAGTCCGTCGTGCCGTATACGGCGTGCCTCCCGCGCTACCAGTCGCTCTGGTTCAACCACTCGGCGCTCACCAAAGACAAATTCGTGCAGCAATTTTTCACCAAACTCACGACGCAGCGCAAACGGTACGAAACGAACCGCACGTTCCTCGACAAACATACCGACGAGTGGGGCGCTCAACGCGAAATCAAGGCGCGCTTTATTGACAACCCCGACTGCGAAAACGCCTTTAAGAACTACGTGTGCTGGCTTAATTTCCCCCGCTGCGACGCCCAAGGGCAGAGTTTACGACTGTGTCGCAGTGTGTGTGAAAACTACATGACGGCGTGTCAACTGGGCGCCGACCTTTGGCGCTGCGGCGAGCCAAAGTACGTCAACGGCCGCGCGCCCGAGAAGAGCGTCACGTGGATCGTACGTGAATCGTACGTGTGTCGATAGGGTTATACCTACCTATGGATGCTGAATCCTAATAGACCTGTGGTCTGTACAGAACAACCAGTGGGTCTACTACCGCGCACCGTACCCGGGGTCGCCGTTCCGCGACAACGCCGTGGACCCCGACACGCACAAACCGCTTGTCGTCTGCACACCGAGCCTCGAGAACCACAGTGGTCGCGACGCGTCGCAGTGTCCCCATCTCGCGCTCTTTTTCTTTGGGCTGCTGCTCCTCCTCAGTATGGACTAATTAGCACCATACAGTACAGCCCTCACTCACTGGACTGGACACGCATCGTCTTTGTCGGCTTCACTGCTGGATAAGCCGGCGGCCATGGTGGTGGTGCTGGATGACGTCGCGGCGCTACTGGTCGATGGATTGATAATCGTCGCATCGCCTCGCCGGTCCTGGTCCCCTCTTCCCTGACCTCCCAGATCTCCCAGATCTTTGCTGCCGAGGGGGTTTGTTGATACGGTCTCACCAGTCGCCACCACGGACCGGGCCATGACCCCACTCGACCCACTAGTTCCCACGGTGCTGCCTTTGCAGCTGCAGCGAAAGCTGTTGGCCACGCCGGCAAAGTAGCAGTGGTTGCACGTGTCGCAGTGCGCGTTGCGGTGGTCGCCGCAGCGGCGGCACTTGGCGCAGTGGTTCCGTGGCTTTTTCTGGTCGTGACACAAGCGGTTGGTGCACCACGAATAGGTAAAGTGCGCGTGGCACTGCGGACACGCAAAGCCTGTCTCGACCGTGTGCTTGACCTGGACCGACCCGTCGCCACTGCCACAGCACTCATATGCCACACGCGACTCGAGGAGCTCGGCCATGCTTTTGACTTTGGAAAGAAATTGCATGAGGCACACGTCCTCGACCACCGTGTGGATCGCAATGCCTTCCTTGGCCATGGGCACAAACGGGTTCGCGCATCCCACGCACTTGCACTGGTCGCCGCACACAAAGCCGGCCTTGACGCACGCGCACCGCGCATTGCGGCACTTGCCTGTGCACTTGCACCGCACCGACCCAGGGCCGAGGGCTCCAACCGCGGGCTCTTCTTCTTTCACGCGTGCCAGCAGAGTCTCTTCGTCTTGGGTGTCCGCCTGGTGGAGCGATTTCTTTGACGGTCGACGGCCGGTCGCGTCCGGCACGGGGGCGGCGTAGTGGCCTGTCTCCAGCACTTCAAACTTGATGGGGTCTGGTAGGGGAGTTGGAGCAGTCGTTCCACTACTGCTGTACTGCACGTACTCGGGGGAGATAATGGCTTTGCGTTTGTTCTTTTCGTCGGCCAAACGCTGGACTGCGAGCGCGTACTGCTGCTGAACTTCGGTGGGCAGCACAACGCCGGTCACTTGAGGTGGGGGTGGTGGTGGTGGCGTTGGTGTGGGTGTGGGCGGAATACCAGTAGTGGATTGGTAGTGTTGGTGTTGGGATTGTTGAGATTGTTGGGATTGTTGGGCGGCGGCGTCGGTGGCACTGAGTGCCCCCACAATGGAGACGACCGTGCTCTTTATATGGTGCAGCTGCCGTGTAAACAGTCCGCGCGGAGCGTCCTCTCCGCTCGGCAGGGAAGCGTTTGGTGGAGGAGGAAGAGGCGCTCCGCTCCGCTGTGGCGGTGGCTGTCCGCCGTCGGCGTGAGGCCCGTGCTGGGGGATCACGCGCCACTTGGACGCAGGGTCTTTCTGGGTCTTGTCGGCCATGCCCACGGCGTCGTTGTACGCCTTCCAGTCGATCAGCTCCATCGACGGCGACCGCGGAAGGCCCCCTCCTCCGCCTCCGCCAGGTCCGGCGTCCCCTCCGCTCACACCACCGGCGCTTCCGCCCCCACTGGCGCTGAACAATCCTGCAGGGGAGATTAGACCCGAGAGCGACTCGGAGGACGGCGACTTGCCGAGCGACTGGAGCCAGAGCATGGTCGCGGGCGACATGGACGGATACCCCGCGCCGAGCCCTGGGCTGATGCCGTCCCCTCCGCCAAACGAACTGCTGCCGGCGGACGCGTGGCGCGAGAGCGCGACACGTGCCGAGAGCGGTTCCGCTCCGCCATGAGGAGCTCCTCCTCCTCCTCCGTGGTGTCCGCCATGTGCGTCGTCTGTGTCGAGGTTGAAGAACATGTTGAACACGTCGCCCAGCTCGTTGTACATGCCGTTGTCGTCCTCTGTAAGCGGCGCCGTATCGCCCTCCGTCAGCGCGGCCGGCATCATCCCTGCTCCTCCGCTAGGTCCGCCTCCTCCAAATCCACCTCCTCCCGTGGGCGTTGGTCGCATAGGAGGAGGCGGAGCGGACCCTGTCGGCGTCGGCGGCACGCCGTTGGGTGTGGACAGCGTCGAGTCCAAGTACTGCCACATGCCGTGCATGTCGTCCTCTCCTCCTCTTCCTCCTCCTCCAGTTGCTCCTCCTGCTCCTCCGCTTGGCGCGCCACCGTGCTGCTGCTGCGTGTACGCCGCGTCCATGATCGTCGTGTTCTGTATTGTGGGGGTCAGTGGGGGAAAGCCGAGGAAGAGTAGCTGGTGTTCTCACGACCAAAACAAGGTAAGGTGGATGAGATGAGTTCTTACAATCACCAAGTTTAGTCTACCTTTTATGGTATTCACAAAGGACTTCTATTAAGGTTGACCTCCTCCAAGTGTTGACAGAACATTGCATTCCCAATCCTCCATTCTTGCTCGTCATACTCCGCCGCGACTCCTCTGTTTAAAATTCTTTGTTCCTTATCTAATGGGCAGAATGGTGCGTCCTCCAAAGCGTCCAACGCCCCTCCTTCCCCCTCTCCTTTTATCTCGCAGTGCCTAGACCTCAAGAACAACTCCTACACGCCAGCCACGATTCGATTCGATGGTCGACCTATGCCTCTCTAATACGAAGGATCGGCGATATATCGTTTTTAACAGGCGTTTGGTTATGTGGTCCACATCACAACTGATCTATCTGTGGCGTGGCGCCAATCACAAAAGTACAAAGCACTCTAGCGTTATCCGTCGCCACTATGCGCACAGTGGCGCCGCGCGTCGCCCTGTCGCTCCGCCATGCGCGCACCATGCATACAATGTCGTCAGCTGAGATCCGCACGCGCTTTCTCCAGTTTTTTGCGCGTGAGGGCCACGCCATCGTGCCCAGCGCGTCGCTCGTGCCGCCCGACAATGACGCCTCCCTGCTGTTTACCAACGCCGGTATGGTGCCCTTCAAGCAGCTCTTTCTCGGCCATGAAACACGGCCGTACGCACGCGCCACGTCGGCACAGCGCTGTGTGCGCGCCGGCGGCAAGCACAATGACCTCGACGCCGTCGGCCGCACGCGCCGCCATCACACGCAGTTTGAAATGCTCGGCAATTTCTCGTTTGGCGATTATTTCAAAGAAGACGCAATTGCTTACGCGTGGCATTTTCTCACGAGAGAACTCGAGTTACCAGCCGACCGCCTCCATGTCACCGTGCTTGCAAGCGACCACGAGGCCCGCGCGCTATGGAAAAAAGTGGCGGGCTTGCACGACGCCGACATTCGCAACTGCGGTGAAGACGACAATTTCTGGGCCATGGGCGACACAGGGCCGTGCGGGCCATGCTCGGAGATCTTTTGGGACCTCGGTGACCACATTGCCGACCCCGACGAGCGGTATCTGGAGCTGTGGAACCTCGTGTTTATGCAGTTTTCGCGGGCCGAGGGCGATGCGGCGGGCACGCTCCATGCGCTGCCTACGCAGTCGGTCGATACCGGCATGGGTCTCGAGCGCGTGGCGTCCGTGCTCCAGCGTGTGCCGTCCAACTACCACACAGACGCGTTCGTGCCCATCCTCCGCGAGGTCGCGCGCGTGCTGGACGCCAATTGCTCTGTGAAAAAGAACCGCACATTTGCCGACGTATTGGCCGAGGAACTCGACCCTTTGAATCCGCAGTTTGGTGCGAGCGCACAGATCCAGACGCTGCGGATCATTGCCGACCACTTACGCGCGGCCTACGCCATGCTGAGCGACGGTATCTTCCCTTCGAACGTCGGTCGTGGCTATGTGCTCCGTCGGATCTTGCGCCGCGCGATCCGCTTTGCGCAGAACGTCGGAAGCGTCCACGCGCCGTTCCTCACGCAGATTATCGTGCCCGAGTATATACATGCGAATGGCTTTGTGCAGATGCGCGCGATTGTTGCCAACGAAGAGCGCGCGTTCCAAGAGATGCTACTGCACGGCACGCGCGCGCTCGACAAGGTCTTTGCGTCGGCAGCGACAAGAGCGACACTGACAGTTGTGGGCAGCGATGCGTTCCGGCTGTACGACACGCACGGCATTCCACTCGATATTACGCAAGTGCTGGCCGAAGAAAAAGGGTTGGTGGTGGACACAACGGGGTTTGAAAAAGCGATGGACGCACACCGTCGCAAGGCTGTCGAGAGCCACGCGTTCTCGAGTCTCCGTCAGGCAGTAGTCAGCGATGTCGGTGACTCGGGGGATCACGCCCTGATAAGCGACGTGGCGACGACGTTTACCGGCTACGACACGCAGCGGGAGGACAACACCCGCGTCTTGAGTGTGTGGCCTGGCCCCAAGAACACCTTCTGGGTCTCCCTCGCTTCGTGTCCGTTTTACGCCGAAGGCGGTGGGCAGGTCGGCGACCGCGGGCACCTGTATTTCCGTGTGGAAGATGGAGATGAGACGGTGGCGGTCACGGTGCAGGATACCAAGCGACTGCCCAACGACGCCATCGCACTTCACTGTGTGCTGCCTCAGGGCATGAGTTTTGAGGATCTCCAGACGCTACTAATATCGCCTAAGACAACCGTCGATGCAGCTGTGGATGCACCATTCCGTAACGGCTGTCAAGTGCATCACTCTGCAACGCACCTACTGCAGACTGCGTTGAAGTGCGTCTTAGGCGACCACGTGAGCCAGGCTGGGTCTTTTGTCACGACCGATCGCCTGCGCTTTGACTTTGCGCACTTTGGGGCGCTGTCACTCGACGAACTCACGCGCGTTGAAAGGCTTGTCAACGACCTAGCGCTTCAGCGGCTTCGCGTTTCCACCGCCCAACTTCCGCGTGCCGAGGCTGAAGCCAGCGGTGCGATTTGTAATTTCGGGGAAAAGTACGGCGACACCGTGCGGGTCGTGACCATCGGCGATAGGATCTCCAGCGAGTTTTGCGGCGGCACGCATGTTGATGACTCGCTCTCCATCTTTCCGTTTGTACTGGTAAGCGAAGGCTCGGTGGCCGCGGGCACGCGCCGCATCGAAGCGGTCGCTGGTGTCGACGGTGCCAAGCACTTGCAGGCGAAAGACGCAATGCTCCAGCAGCTTGCGACACAGCTTGAGACCACGCCGGCCAAAGTGCCCGAGCGCATCATTAAGATGCAAAAGCAGATCAAGCAGTTCGAGCAGGCCACGCAGGCGCTTGGCGATGTGCTCGCCTCGCTGCCAGTTCTGCCAGTAGTCTCGACTCCTAGGCTGGACGTCCATGTGATTCCTACGGCTTCGCAGCCGAGCGAGGCATTTGCCAAAGTGCTGCGTCGCCGTGCCGAAGTGTTGCTTCACAAGGAGCCGCACAAGAGCCACGTCGTGCTAATTGGCACGCAACTCGTGTGCATTTCCAACGAGCGCCATGCTGGGCAACTCCTGCAGCACGTGGTCAAGCGCGTGCGCGGTCGCGGCGGTGGTAGCGCAACGTTTGCGCAGGGTTCGGTGCCTAGTGACATAGATGTAGAGACACTGAGTGCGCTGTTTACGACTGCGGCGGCGGCGTCACCCGAATAGAGATTTTCATCATGTGTTCTACTCGTGTCTTTGCTGATAGTGTGCCCTGTTTATGTACAACTGGAAATCGAAATTTGAGAAATCACAAAATGATATTTTCGACCAAATCCATTCTTCAAACATTGAACTCTGCTTTCATCGAGCACTGGACGACGCCTGGAAGCATTCGCTCCTCGAATCCCAATCGCGAGAGAGAAGAAGAAAAGAAGAGAGAAGTAGAAAAGAAGAAAGATGGGAAAAGAGAACACGTTGCTTTTTCTCATCACTGCAGAGCTCTCTCGTTCTCTTAAACACATGGAATTTCAGGATTAGACAGAGGTCGAGAATGAGTCCATGGTGGTTTCTACATTATAAGGAGAACAATCACTTGGAGGTTTTTGGATGTAATGAGACAGTCACACAGACTCCAGTTCTTTCGTGAGAACTAAACGAATTATTATGGATCACTACGTATGCACTTCAGTAGGATGACGCCAACGCGCAGCCGCATCGTCGCACCTGCTTCAGCCATTCGAACCCACCGGGGATCTCCTCGCCTCTTAATGGCTTGCTCTCTCGTTTCTCCATTGGCTAAAATTCCATATTCGTACTTGATCAAATACTTCCAGTACATACCTACCAGCCGTTCACCTTCCAAACACCAAACCAAAGTCCATCCCGCCCGCCGGTCTTCCCCGTGTATTTACGGGCGCTGCAGACTGGACGCTGGACACTGGACGCTGGACACCAGACGCAACCGCCAACGTTAACGCCGCGCTTCGGGATTCGCATCCAGAGACTCCAGAGATCCAGCATCATGACGTCCAGCAAGAAGAAGGTCAAAAGCATGGTCTACTACGACCTCTTGGGCGTCGACACAGACGCAACGCCCGAGCAGCTCAAAAAAGCCTACCGCAAAAAAGCGCTGCAGCTCCACCCCGACAAACGCGGCAATACACCTGAAGCGCAGGACGACTTTACGCGGATGAAGCAGGCATATGATGTGCTCAACGATCCGCAAAAGCGCGAGGTCTACGACCAGGCCGGCGAAGACGGTGTCAAGCTCATGGAAAACTACGGCTCGATGGGCCCTGAGGAACTGCTGGCCGCGTTGTTTGCGTCGCTCGGGGCCATTGGACCGCGCGGCAAGTGCGCGCTTATGCTTGCGATCGCGCTGCTCTTTGGTTTCTTCCTCATCATCCCCAGTACGTGGAGTATGCTATTCTTTGTGGGGTATGAAACTAATATTCCCCTCTAGTCTTTTGGTGTCTGCGCGTGGACCAGGTCATTTCGTGGAGCTGGGTCGCCGTGTTCACGCCGCTCTGGGTGCTGGATGCGGTCGTCTACTGTTGTCTCGGCTGCATGTCGTTCTCGTCGCACGCCGACTTGGATCCCGAAGACCAGAAACAGAAAACGCCTGTGCTCGCGAAACTCTACCACTTTCTTAAAGCGCTCCTGCTGCTCGTGCTCCAGATTTTTGTGGCCATGAAACTCAATGGCGATCTCAACTGGAGCGTACGCGAGGTCCTCCTCCCGTACTACGTCTACGACGTCCTGAGCTTTCTCGAGACGGTCATTGCCGGCGTTGTGGGCTACCGCCTCCTGACCAAAGACAGCCAAGGCGCCGGCGTCACGGTCACCGAGTCGATCCAGAAGCAGCGCGCAGCGCTGGTCGTGATGACGCTCGTGCGGCTCGTGTTGGTGGCGTCGCGGCTCGCCCAAGGGGCCTTGATTGGGTTGAAAATCGACGACCAACTGGGCAACGCAAGTTGGTGGGCCGTGTTTACGCCTGTGTGGATCTATATTGCCTACTACGTCGGCAGTGCGGTCCATCGGTACGTTGCGGTGCGCGCCAAGAACAAGGAGAATGCTACCAAACCAAAAGACCATCAACAACAACAGCCGGCGTACGATGCCTACACGCGCGACTCGGTGCATGAGGACGAAACCGATGACGCCAGCAAGAGTCCGTTCATGGATGCGTTCTGTACGGTCATGTTTATCGCCGTGATGACCTCGCCGTACTTTATCCTCGCGGCGCGGCTCCAAGACGGCTCGTTCTCGACCATCTACATCCTCTTGCCGTGGTTTATCATTGTGAGTTTTAACGATTCTGTCGGGTATGGAGGAAGAGTACTGATCTTGGTGATTTGGACTACTAGGTCGGCCTCGTGCTGTGTTTCATCCTGTGTGCGATCGGGTGCATGGGGAACCTCGCGGCTGAGCACGACGCCGCTCACGCCGACAGTGCGCACGACGTCCGCAGTCCCACAAACGACGACGAAGGTGCGCGCGCGGCCACTGACTATGACTACGTCGCGGTCCACGACCGAGCCTAACCACTTTTCTTGTCATTTGAAATACGTGTTTCGTTTTTGGTTTATGATCTCACCTAGTCCCCGTCTAAGAGATACCATTCGTCCGTATCTACAGTAGAAGCGTCTCCATGCATGCGTGCGTCCACAAGTCCCTGCGTCCATTCAGTGGCTCCTAATACCGTTGACAAATGGATAGATTCCATATCTTTTCGGTTAAAACTCCCATATTTTGCATATTCCATATCTTCTCAAATACTGGCCGGTTTGGTTACAAGATTTTAATCAAGAGTAACCAAGCGTACCCCGTAGCTCCTCGCTATCTCGCTTGCCCGCCACTTGCCTCCAATTAATTCCCCATTTCCCCCGCGTTCTCTAAGGTCCCTTCCTTTCACGATGGCGACCGCCACCGGCCGGCGCAAGCAGCTGCTCACGCACTTGGACGCGGCATTGGACGAGATCGAGCGCCTCTCGCTGCGCTTTCGCGACGCCATTGCCGTGCTGGAACACGCGACCGTGCGCGACCTCTCGGTGACTTCGGCCGCCGCCTGGTTTCGTCTCTTTTTGCGGCTCGTGGACCTCGGCGTGGAACTACGGCGCGGCGAATTGCGCCACCGCTCGACACGGGCGACTACCGCTTTTCCTTGCATGCACGCGACCGGCGCGCGCCACGCGCTCCACTCGGGCCTCAGCATTGACGACGCGAACGCGATCTACCAGCAGCTCGAGCGGACCCCCGGCATGAAAGAGTCGCAGCTCGAGCGTCTGTTTATGCGCATGGACGCGCTCGACCGCGACGGCGTCGGGCCGTCGGACGAGCGGCTCTCAGCGTGTTTGGCGCGCTTTGTGCGGCTGCCGAGTGCGTCTTACGCGCGCGTCGACGTGAGCGGCAGCGATCCGCACCACGAGCTCCGCATATACACAAATGCCAACGCCAACGCGGGGATGACCAAAGTGACGCGCGTGTGCTTTGGTGCCGCGACGTGTCAGTGTGCACCGGACGCGACACCGTGGACGACGTTTCGTCTGACGCTTGGCGACGCGACCGGGGCAAGAGCCGTGGCCGTGGCGTCAGCGACTCATGCAAATGACGACGTCGACGATGCGTTTGCGCAGTCGGCGATCAATGCGGTCGCGACGCACGCGCTCGACTCGGAGGAGATTGGCCTGGCCGCGCTCAAGCGGCAGTACGGCTTCCAGCATAACGCTGACCACGAGGAGGAAAAAGAAGAGGAAGCGGCGGCCGCCGTGTCCAAGCGGAGACGCCTTACTTCCACGGCACCTGTCCCCATCAGTGCACTGCGCGCGCGTCCGCCGCAACCGCCACGCGACATTTACCGGCGCAAGTGCCAAGAGCGTGGCCTCACACGCAAACGCAAAATCGATGACCTGCTCAGCCTCACGCGCGGCGCGTTGGAGTTGGATCTCTCGCACGTTGGTTTCCACGCGCCGCTCGACCTCCAAGACCTGCTCGACGTCATTGTCGAGGCGCACGTGCCCGTGCGCCTCATCAACGTGACCAACAATTTCTTTGACGCGCAGTCGTATGCGATCTTTTGCGAGCTCCTGCGGCTCTCGCTCGTGCGGTCGCAATTGGAAACGCTCCATCTGCGATGCCTCGCACTGCCGCAGCGCGCCGACTTTGCGGCCTTGCTGCGGATCCTCACAGACGCCGAGACCGGCGGTGCGCTTGCCCAGCTTTCCACGCTCGATCTCTCGTACAATACGTTTTTTGAAGACGCCGTCCTGAGTCTCAACGATTTACTCAATGGTCTCCCGTCCCTCGCGACACTCTCGCTCGAGTCGTGCTTCCCCAAAGCTCCGGACCCAGCGGTCGTTGAAGTCGCGGTCGTCAAAGACCTCGTGCGCGCGGCGCTCGTGGCCTGCAGCGGCCGCCTCCGCCAGCTCAATTTCGGCTCGAATTGGATGAGCTTTCCGCTCCTCAATTCGCTCTTTTCGCCCGACAGTGCATTGGAGGCATTGGTCCTGAGCCAAATGACGTTCTTTTACTTTGACGACAGCGATGCCGCGCCGCCGCTATCGTGGAAATTCAGTTTTCACCGCCAGCAGCGCATTGCGCTGTCCGAGACGCGCCACTCGCGCGGTGAGTACCTGCCTTTTTTTGTGGATGCTCTGACCTACTGCCTCAAGATGCGCATGGCCCAGCTGCAGCACCTCGATCTGTGGCTCATCTCCCCGTCGGATCGCACGACCGAGACCCCACTTCTCCCTGCGATGCACCTCGACGACCGCGTGCTTAGCCTAGTCCAAGCCATGGCCGAGTATGGGGCGTTGCGGACCGTCCGACTGCGGTTTGACCTCGATATCCACGCCTCGGCCCGCGCTGTATTGGCGCAGCTCTTTGAGAGTGGCCTCGCGCAGTGTGAAACGCTCGACCTCGCGCTCCACGTGCCGCTGTCGCTGGCGGATTTGGAAGAGCTCTTGGGTCGTCTGAATGCGCCCCAACTGCGGTCGCTCAAGCTCTCGATCTGCCTCTTACCCACCACAAATGACCGACTGCAAGAGTCGACGTTTGGTCGTGTCTTTCACGCGGCCGTGGCTTCGTTGAATGACCTCACACTGGATTTCCAAGTCCACCTTAAACAGAGCAAGACGCTCCTCCCAGATGCGGTCGTGAACGCCATGGAGACGGCGTGGCGGTCGCTGGGGACACCACCATCACCAAACGATCCCAAAGCGCGGCATCCGCGCCAAGTGTCGCTCGTGAAACGCAAAACCAAGAAAGATCGGACGCAGGGCATGGTCACGTTCGCGTTCCTGTTTACGACCGCAACGCATTCTTAATATAGTACTCTCGGGATGAAAATGGTAGGATATACTGGTTTAAGAGGAACTTATCCTCTAACTGGTCGTACTTCGTGCAGCGGCTTCGAGACTGCGCATTTCGCGAAGAAGTGCTTTGGCTTCTTCTTTTTCGGGGCCTTGGAGATCGAGGAGCCGATTGCAAAACACCGTCGCGTCGCCATACCGCCCTAGTTGCTTGTAGTATGTGGCGAGAAACAGCACGGCCGCCAAGGCCTGGGGTGTGTCGAGTCGAATCGACGTGGGGGCTATCGCCACCGCCGAAAAAATATCTTCCTCATTCCCAGAAGAAAGTGAGGCCACGTCGCGCAGCCCCAAGTGCAGTTGGTAGTACCTGGCTGCGTCGTGGGTCGCCCCTCGCGTCGCACAGAGCCGTCCCAGATGGTACGACGCACTACCTTCGCGGTCGACATTGGCCACGGCGCGTTGAAAACAAGCCATCGCGTCCTCTACTTTGGCCAGCTTTTCGTAGCAGCCGCCGAGCGCACACCACATGCGCGCGTCGTACGGACGGATCGCCGCGGCTTTCGTGTAGTAGTAGATACTATACAAGTACATGTTGAGGATCTCGTAGGCCTGCCCCAGTCCATACCACGCGCGGTAGTCGCGCGCACTAAGGTCCACAGCGTGGCGATATGCTGCAATGGCGGCGCTGGTGTTTTTCATTTCGACGTATTCGTGGCCAATGAGCGTCCACGCCGAGAGAAAGTTGGGGTCGAGTTTGAGCGCGCGGTGGAAATAGACAATGGCGCGGTCGTGTTTGTTCTTGAGCGAGTAGTAGTTGCCAACGATGCAGCAGGTCTCGGGCCGGTACTTTTCGACCGTGAGCGCGCGGTGTGCGAGGCGGCTGAGCTCGGTTTTGTCTTCTTTCACGTAAAGCACGTTCGAGTAGACGTCCATGGTGTCGATGCGGTGCGGATCGGCGATCGCAAGGCGTTCAAACTGCTCGTGGGCATGATCGAAATCGCGCATGTGGTAGCTGGTGAGGGCTTGTTGCGCGAGCACGTAGGTGCTGTGGGGGAAAAGGACGGTGAGGTGGTCGAGCACGCGCCGCGCGGCATCGTTCTGCTGCTGGTCCAAGAGCACATGCGCCTGGAACAAGTGAAACATCCACGGACTCGCATGCGACAGCAACGCTTCTTCGTCCTACTCAACTGGTCATTAGAAAAGAGAGAGACAGAGGGAGAAAGAGGGAGCGAGAGAGATCAAACGTACACTGGTTGTAAAGGGCGAGAGCGCGGCGAGCTCCATCCACGCCGACCAGTTGTACGGGAACAGACGAATCGATGCGATGAGCACACTGCGTGTAGTCAATGCGTCGTCCGCAGGATGGGGTAGAGTCCTCTCTTCTTCTTCTTCGCTCTTGCTCTCGGCCTGTATGTTCATAGGCTTGTCTTGGTTCAATGAAAAAGACGAGACAGCGGTCGCGAGCGTGCCGGTGACCGTCGTGTACCCGAGCCGCCGCAAAACGACGGCAAAGAGGTAGAGTCCAAACGCATCGAGCTGGCCGTCGCTGTGGACGCTCAGCAGCGCGAGGTACAGTTCCTTCAAGTGCGGGTTCACGCCTTCGCGCGTGACCTGAGGATCGACGGCTGCTGTCGTCGTGGTCGCCGTTGCGGCATTCGCCGTCCCACCATTGGCCCCAGCAGCCGACGCGCCGGGCGCCGCCACGCTCATCTCGAGGTCCATCTCTTCTTTGGCTTTTTCGCCGGCGAGATATAGCGCATACAGCGAGAGGAACCGCGTGGTCGATCCGCTGGAAGGTACTGTCGACAGCTGCTGGTGTGCGCGCAGAAACTCGCCGCAGTCAAACGACGCGCGCGCAGCGTCGTACCGATCGGCGTCATCGTCAAGCGGCTCCGACTCGGAACTCGACGACGGTGATGCCACCACGCGCGCGCGGACGTCATCAGGCACGCCCAGCAGCAGCTCCGACGCAAACTTGGTCGCCTGTTTGAGCCCGCGATGCCGCAGCGCACGCACTGCGCCGCGTAGTTCAGCGATTATCGCGTCGAGATCGCCGGTTGGGCTGCCCATATCGCTGGAGCTTTTCACACGACGTCCTCAGATACAGATTTAGCGATAAATTGCCAAAAGTAGGATGTTTATGGGGTTTTGTCAAAAGAGGAAATTGCGTGGCAAAGGTGGAAATTGACACTGTGATGACGGGTGATTCGCACAGTCACACGCGGCTGCAAGCACATGCATTTGGTTTACTACCACATCATTTCGAAGAGACACACACACTTACAGTCGTACAGAGCAGTTGAAATTCACAGACAGAAGGGTAAATTTCACATATTGGGAAGCCGTATCCACACCAATGTCCGGGTCTAGTAGTCTGGCCAATGGCACACTGTCATTGGCCAGATGACTAGACCCAGAAATTGTGTGCGACACGTAATCTGAGCGAGATTTCATAATGTGTGGCGGAGTATCATTTCCAGTCAACCACTAAAGTCCATTGCCCCAAAGCACCCAGCGACATGAATAGCGGTATCATGGCAAGTGTGGTGGTGTCGGCCATCATCCACGAAGATTTTTTGTCCTGTGTA
Organism: Pythium vanterpoolii; assembly: GCA_023334535.1. Taxonomy (NCBI): domain Eukaryota; phylum Oomycota; class Peronosporomycetes; order Pythiales; family Pythiaceae; genus Pythium; species Pythium vanterpoolii. The sequence goes on from JAADVD010000369.1 coordinate 20,719, forward strand.
ATGGGAGAGTCGGACGTGGTCAAGACCTTAGAACCGGATGCAGTAATGCGCATCTCCGAGTCTTCACCGACGCGATGAATAAGTACACTTTTCAGGAAGACGAGTGAATAGTACCCCTTATCACCCAATATATTTACGTGGCGAGCCTTTAATCAGCGAGCGACAACGAGTATTTCCAATGCTCCAACCAGGTCCAGAATTGCGTGAACAAGTTGCAGTGACAAGACGGGACGGAGAATGCTGTCTACGCAGTACAGCAACTTCTCAATCGCGTGTATTTCACCTTGACAAGAGCAAGCCCTTTGTGTTCTGCGCAAGCGAAGATGAAAGCAGCTTGCCGCGACTGAGATAGAGACGACGACGACCCAGCTGTGGTTGGGATGGTGACTGAGGCATTAATTGTGGCGTCCCTGAAGTTTGCAGCAACCGGCAATCACAGACGAAACCCTGATCTTCTGGCAGCGTGAAAAGAGGTCGCTCTGACGGCTGCTCGCATCCGTGTTAAACGGCAGAAGATCATCTTCGCGATTTCAAACATGACGAGCCGCGCCAAGGTCTGGGCCATCACGTGTGAAATGTCGCAACCTGGGTTTTCCAGTCGTGGACAACTATGGTTGCCGCGATGAGGACTGTCTCCCAACCGCCAAATGTGGCCCATCACCTGCGCGCTGTATTTCTAGCTAGCGCCCAAGGCGATCGTGAACTTCGGGCCAACGTCCAAAAGTTGCGTCAACTTTGCGCCAGCATGGCGCTGGAATACTAGCGTGGAGTCGTCTCCGCTAACCAGAACTGGCTTTCTCTGTCAGCCGCGGTCGGCGACGTCGTCACCATGTTCGTCAATCCCGACGTGAAACACGGTCGAGTAGCCTCTCGAACTTTGATCTACGCGTCCTCGACGCCGTCACGGGTGCTCCAGCGGGTATTGCCACTGTCGACTTGTCGCCAATCCCAACGTTTTCGGAATTCACGAGTCTCGAAGAACTCTCCATGGATTCCTTCGTCCAAGATCTCAAGGCGGGTGAGATAACCGAAGTGCTTATTCGGTCGGAGCGAGAGATCGCTGAACTCAATACCTTAAGGTTTCACGCCCGATGCGGTTCGTCGATTTTGAAGAACCCAAAGGATCGGTACTACCAGCTGGTGAAGCGATTTGCAGGCACATGTCTGAATAAGAACTCTCCGTCGGGCTTGCCGCCAGGTCGAGGCACTCGACATGAGATCAAGCTCAAGCCAGGCTCTTCCTACTCGACCGTTCGCCAGTTGGCTCTACCCGCAGAGCAGTCCGACTTCATCGACGACTTCTTCGCTAAGAAGCTCGAAGATGGTCTCGTCCGCGCGAGTGTCTCGCCGCACAATACGCCTACGTTCTGTATTCGGAAACCGAACGGCAAGTGGAGAATCATCACCCTACAACAAACTGAACGCACAGACAATTCCTGCCCAGACTCCGATCCCTCGGAAGGACGCCAGCAAAGAAGCTCAGCTCTCTCGATCTGACGGGTGGTTATTATCCAAGTACTAATGGGGCAGGAAGATATTCCCAAGACTGCAGTCAGTACACCCAGCAGTATGCTTTGGGAGTGGCTGGTTATGCCACAAGGACTCTCCAATGCTCCTGCGACGTTCAATCGTCTGGTGACGCATTTATTTCGTCCCCTCCGTACCTCTGCACAGACGTGCTTTGACGACATATATGTCCATACGAAGCTAAAGGCTGGTTGGTATTTGAATACCCTCCATGAGGACCATCTCCGTCAAGTTCTTGAGTGTCTCGAGGGGCACAAGCTGTACGCTAACTTAGATAAGTGCATCTTCGGTGTAGATGGCATCCCAACTCTGGGGTGCTTCGTCGGCGTCGATGGCGTTCGTGCCGATCCCGTCAAGATCAAGACCATCTCCGTGACCATCGCCACGGTCCGTCAAGGACCTGCACAAATGGCTTGGCCTAGCCAACTACCCTGCACGGTTCACGAAGAACAACGCCGAGGTGGCTCGGTCGTTGACTTGGCTACTCAAGAATGACGTTGAGTGGTCATTGTCCGAGGACACGGAAGCTGCGTTTCAGCACATCAAAGACAGTCTCTTTGAAGTGCCAGTATTGGCCCTACCGGATGATTTCAAGCCCTATAGCGTCGTGTGTGACGCCTCCGATTACACCCTTGGGTGTGCGCTGCTGCAGCAAGATGACGAGGGTGGTTTCTTACCAGTCTTGCCAGCTCCAAGCTGCGGAGAGGAACTACCCAGTTCATGACAAGGAGTTGTTAGCCATGAAGTACGCTCTGGTGAAGTTTCGTGTTCACCTTCTTGGCTCTCTGCCGTTTGTGGTTTACGCCGACGATGCGTCTCTTTAGACAGCAACACAGTCACCACACTTGTCACCGCGAGTGGTGCGCAGGTTGTAGTTCTTTTCAGAATACAACTTTACTGTTTAGACAAGCCGGGTCGGCTCAATGTGTTGGCCGACGCACGGTCTCGGCGTCCTGACTATGAGATCAATCATCTCACGTCGATCGTTTCCAACGAGAACAGGTCAATTCGTGATGCGTATTAGAGGGAGTGATGCTTAGTGCTCGGCGCCTCCTTCGCTCAAGTCATCCGACTCCATGGCAAGTCTGTCCCCTCGCGTGCGAGCCAGTTCCACCGTTACTCAACAAGAGACAGTCTCCTGATATATCAGGTTAATTCAGGCGAGGATGGACGTGTCGTCGTCCCAGCAGATGAAGATCTGAGATATCTCATCGTGTTCGGCGTACACAACGCACCCGACGAGATATCGCAGATCTTCATCTGCGGGACATCTCGGTCAAAGAAGACGTTCTCTCTCCTTAGTGTAAGCTTTTGGTGACCCAAGATGTACAAATGAGTCTCGCCGTACGTCCGCACATGCGATGTGTGTCAACGTGTGAAGCCAAGTTCATATTCACAAACTCCGTTGCAGAACCTGCCGGTTCCCAGCGACTGCTGGCGCTCGGAGACCATGGACTTCCTTTTCGGCTTACCGAGATCAGTCGAAGGACACGATGGTGTGCTGGTCGTTGTCGACCGTCTGTCCAAGATGGTACACTTCTCGCCAGACTCCCACACCTGCACCTGCCCCGACTGTGCTCGGCTGTTCGTCGACATGGTGTTCCGACACCTCGGCCTTTCAGACTCTTTAGTTTCGGATCGAGATCCTCGGTTCACGGGGGACTTTGGGAAAGTCTCTTCCGTCTTCTGGGTACCACACTCGACATGTCGACAACGGATCATCCGGAGACGGACGGTCAGACCGAACGAGCAAACCGAGTGGTTAAGGACATTTTTAAATCCTATTGTGCTGAGAATCCGACGTCATGGTGCAACACGCTCCCCATGGTAGAGTTCACTGTGAACAATGCGATCCACGCGTGGACAGGCTTGTCTCCGTTCTATGTCAACGGCTTGCGTCACCCGGCTCTCCCGCTCTGTCTCATAAGCGGCTCTCAGTGTGGTGAGGGAAGGGCTCGGCAACTTCTAGCCTCCCAACTGGACGGCGTGTCCAAGAAGGCATAACGCCGCAAAATCGAAAGTTATTGGCTACACAGGGTGACTGTGATCACTCCCGTTCGTGACGATGGCGAAGGCGCAAAACCTGCAAAAGGAACAAGCAGACAAAAGAGGTCGCAAGAACAAAAGTGTTTTCAAAGAAGGTGACTACGTATTGATCAGCACGAAAAACCTACGTCGCAAGCTATCTCTAGCCCTGAGCAGCACGAAGCTCTTGCCGAGGTGCTTGGTCCCTTCAAGGTGTTGAAGAAAAGCGTACCGAATCGACTTGCCGACTTGAATGCAGACGCATCCGACGGTTTACGCCGGCTTGCTTGGAGCGTATCACCATGTTGGTATTCGGACTTGGAAGAACTGGCTCCGATGCGACCGAGAATGGAGCTTAGGGCGAGAACGCGAGCGTGAACAAGAGCGTCGATTCGAACGCTGCTGCGAACCTCCATCACCAGGTTCAATTGGCGCCGTCCACTCGAGCCGAGCCAACTGGCTCTCTATGTCAGCAAGACGGGACGCAAGGCGATCATGGTCAGCGACCAGACGAGTCACCATGCGAGCCGTGGTCCTGATGTTCAGCGACGGCGTTCGCCACGGCTTGTCGTAGCCTCTCGTCCTGGTGGTGGAGCCACAAATCGTGGGTGTGGAGAGGTTGCTCCATTGGCGCCAGACGCTGCTGCATCTCATTCGGCGCGATAACCGCTTGGTGGACTTGGGACAACTCCCACCGCGAGCGGGAGCTGCGACAAAGAAGTCGAAGCGTAAGGCTCAGCTGCTGATGTGGGGGCGCGCCTCCGATGGTGGACCAAAATGGCGATCGCCACTATGACGCCGAAGCGATTTTGGGCGGCCGTAACCAGTCTGATACCCGCCAGCTTCTTGTGGAGTGGCTGGGGACTCTCGTACCCAGAGTTCATGGGTTGACGAGCTCGTCCTTCGTGAAGATTCTTTCGATCTTGTCTGCGCGGGCGAGCGAGATCACCCCGAGTGGCTCCAATAGCGGAACCGGAACCAGATAGAGAAACTCCAGATGAAGATTGGTTTTCTGTCGTGTCGACGGGCATCGACAACGTGGATGCGCGCATGTCGGCATCGACTTGACTGTCGCAGAACAACTTGGCGAATTGAAGTCGCATGGCGCGTACACGCTTGACATCGCCAACCGTCCACGGGGCCTGCTGTGTCGACCCGCCTGGTGGCCTTGAACCACTGTCAGAACTCGCGTTCATAATCGTCGCCGGTGCGACCAACGTCGGCGATGATCGGGACACCGATGAAAGGAGTGTTACTCCGGTGTCAACATTTGAAGGTGCGCGGACAGTAGGTCCGCTGAGCGAGCGCCTGGTCGCGCGTAAACGGCTGACCGACTCCGAAGTCGTACAGCTCCAATCGGTTGAAGATCCGCACTGGCTTACACAGAGCCGGTGCAGGATTTCCAAGGCGGGGTCACTGGCGTGGCGGGTTCTGCGTGGAATCGTCGTAGTCGTGGTCACGACGGATGTTGACTTCTACATGCTGCTTGAATTGAGCACGGCGAGCACATTGCTCTTCTTCATGCGCACGCCACTCGCGCGCTGAGAAAATCAGCTCGTCGTTCGGCAAGGGTGGCGGCGCTGTTGGCTTGGCTTCCTCAGTCATCGGTGCACGCTTGTGCTGCGCGCGGTTCTCCGCGGGCGTGATCGTCGCTGGCGTCGTCGCTGGCTTCGTCGCCGGCTTGTCTTGGGCTGAGCGACCTCGTGGACCTCGCCCTCCTCGCCGTCGGCGTTGTCACCTCCAGCGTCGTCGTCGCCAGCATAGTTTCGCTGATCTGACTCGCCGAGTCGGGTGACGACGCCATCACTTCGTCATCGGTCGGCCCGCGCCGCTCGCACCTTTGGTGGGAGTGTTCTTGGGTGTTATCGGTGGATCGATGCTAATGCGATTGTGTCGCGTGCGATGGCCCTTGCGGTTGGATCACGCTGGACGACGAGACGACTTCTCAGCGAGTTTATAGTCGATCTCGTCAGAGGCGTGGTCTTCTTTCCCGTGTTCGGTGGCCTGTCGCTTGGCAACTGACCATTCCGGTTCTCGGCTTTTGCTCTATCAGTCCAAGGATTTACCCCCCCCCCGGGCGTCTTGTTTTAGTGGGGGGTGCAACATGGCGCGTTTACACAGTAGCTAGGTTATTCACATTTGGTGTAGGCTACACAACTGATGTGGTCCACTAAGGGTACGAGAGTTAGCCTAAGTAAAGACTCAGGCTGATTAGGTTTAGGAGGATTTATCACTGGGTATTGATTTCCAGGGATTTACGTTATTAGAGGTTTCCCCAAGGGGGGGTCCTTAATACAGACAGTTCGTCTTTTACCATGTGTGGCGCTCGTCGATCAGTATTGACTCGGAGCGACGGCTCAAGCTTCCTCAAGCGCACGGTGCTTCGTAACGGCAGCGACCCATTACAAGCACACCTACAAATCACAGGCAAAGAAGACGAGAATAGCTCATGAGGGACGTCTACACAGACCATGTTTTTTATTTGGCAACCTTTTCGTGCCGATATCTGCATAATGACCATGTTATCGTGAAAGTCTTTTCAGCGCTTCAGAATCGCATAAAGAGACTGTTTTTGGCACCTAGATACCATTATGTGGCTATTTTGGCAAATGAAAATGACCTAAGAGTTGATATATGACAGATGTACTCAAAGATTGGAAGACACCTGTATCCTACGTCCTTCGTAATCTCGCTGCATTTTGGCTGTGATCATTTTCCGCTTCCCGTGCATTGGTGGGATAGCCGAGAAATGAGTGGTCTGTACTTGTCAAAATAATGGACTTCTACACATCAAAAAGAAAACGCTGGATTTTTGTCCCTCTAACCATTGGCGTCACCCGTCATTTATCTAGTTTCTCCCGAGCCAAACGCGACCAACTCGTTCCGAAAAACGAACACGATGATAATGGCGGTCCAGGAAACCGTCGTTGCCGACACTATTTGCCGTTCACTAACAAGTTACCACTCACAAGTAAGTGGCGATCTCGAGTTGCACTGTCAGCTTCTCTATTGAACCCTTTCTCTTTATTTGCAGAGTACACGATGCCGGAAAGACTAATGCAACCAAGTCGAATACGTCACTTCCAGGACGGATATTGGTCGTCTTCTCTACTTCCTTGGCGATGACATCAGATTTTCAGCTACATCGGATGTGCACCCCAAGCGAGTACAAATAGTAGAGACTCTGTTTGCCGGTCACTTGCAGCTTCGCAGGTGCACAAAATTTATTTTTCTTGCGCTTTTCATCCATTTATAAGTTCATTTCTTTCCATGTGTCTGAACGTTAGTGCCATTATGCTTGTCAAACGCGTCAACTCCTACCGGAGCGCCATTGCAAGCATGCCGCCCCAACTGCAAGCACATAGCTCAACTTCGGTGAACAAGATAGGTGCCTTCGACAAATTCTTACATGCCCGCATAGTCATGCAGCGCAACCTAAGTTTCCCTCAAGATGTCGTGATACTTGCAGCGGAATTAGGCTTGAACAGTGCAACGACTTTATGCTATCATATTGATGATATCGAGAACGAATCTTGGCGGCGCCGTGAGTATGCAGAAGATCCATACACAAAGCGCGTAAGTTGATCCACAATACAGTATTTTTACTCTGTAAACCTTTGCTCTGAAAGTACAACAGTAAAGGAACCCGGGAAGTCTTCAGACGACTACTCCAGAAACGACTTCACGTGGGCTCCAAAGCTCCTCAAAGGTTGTGGCGACCCCGCCTAAAGGACTCGACATCACTATTGGACTTGGTCGCGGACGCTCTGCGCCTCCGCCTCGACTCTTGCCCCAGCAGACGGAATGAAAATAATAGCAGGAGGGCTTTCCGGTGCCATGAATCTTGGTACCAATGATCTCTCGACAACGACAGTCTCCGTGGTAGACTCAGCATCGGTGGGAGTTGGTTGAGCGGTAACTGGCAGAGTAGCGGTTGTTTCTGCGTCAGCAACAACATTGTACATTGGCTGGGAGACAGCTTCAAGGTCAGACTCCGAGGTCACCCTGAAATATTCAGGGTGACCTCATAATCCTTCCAAGAGTGTTGAAGACATCACGTGGGTAGTAGTAGTGGAGTTGACGCCAACGAGATCAGTTGGAGTTGAGACACACGACGTCCACCAACCGCCCGTCGATCGAGAACGCTTACGTGCACAGGCACAGATTGTGCTGGAGGTAATAATTGTCCTCACCGTCCTTTTGCGTCCTTCAAATGCGCTTACTTTGCACTCACATTTGCCACGTGCCCAGTTTGGAAATGCTTCATTGTCATCACAAAGCTGCAAGTTACCACTAACTATGCGGCCGGTGAACACGCGGTTGATACTGTTGCTGTGATAGTGCTTGCTAAAAGCATGATGTAAGAACGACCCTATGTGGACCAGGATGGACGTTCTGATACGCGTTCCAACTCCCAACCAGTGTGGGAGCGTTGCGTGTGTGTTACGTTGGCGTTGATCGCGGCGGTGGCGGTCAGGTTTGTAGTATAATGTTCGGTGTGTACGATGTGTGCGAGGTGCGAGGTAG